>WSFP011534938.1:0-11882 GCA_009831015.1 Picea engelmannii
TGCCAATTAACACAAAGATGAAACATATCCCTTTCCCAAATTTTCCCCTACCATTTCTGGAAAGTACCTCTTTATTTTTACGCAAGCTTGAAGAGGATCACATATGCTTGTTGATATAAGCTCATCCTTCGGACGAGTCCCTCGGAGTATTTCTAACGAGCCCTAGGAAGGAGTGGTTCGATCCCAGTACGGGTCTGTCAGTGTTTGTTTAACGAGTCTAGAGATAGAAAACTCAAAGGTTTTTCAAGATTATAGAGTTTGGAAAAACACTTAAAAGAGAACTCTCTCAGTTCCTTTTTCGTACCATAGTCCAATGAGACCGAAAAAGGGTTAAACTATCGCTCGAAGGACGCGTAACTTCAAATACTTTAACGAGCGTGAAAATAGCAAGATCGCTCGGCAATCTTTTCATGTTTAGGGAGTCTGAAAAGAGCTTAAAGTTAACTCCAGGGGGGTTCCTTTTTTGTTTAATCACAACGAGCCCGGAAAAGAGATAAAACAATGCTCGATCACATTCTTATGTTTTTCGCAAGCGCAAGAATGGATAAAAAGCGCTTGAGGTTTTAAGTCAAAACCATAGAAAACAAACAAATTCACACCACACCGTAAAAATTTTTTGTCCATAATCATCCGCATTGGGTACCTGCAAGTCATTTTACTCACTTCGGTATTAGTAATTAGGGTTAAATAATGAATAAACATGAAAAAACCCACTTTTATTATGGTAAAAAGTGAATAAAATAAATTCACAATACATTTTACCATATTGTTTTACCCTTTTACCATTTGAGTGCAAAAAACCTCCATTTTACCTTCTACCTTCATCGTCGATTTTCGGGAGCTTCGGGCCATCATTATTCGAGCCGTCTGCTGTGTTTTGGTAAGATTTCCATTCTCTATCATTTCATGGTTCAATTTCTTGATTTCATTGGTTAAATTTCAAGTTTTAAGTTCATTTTTGAAACCCTATGCATGCAGAAGGATTCTCGCAGGCTGCCCATACGGGGCCTGCGAGAATGCTTCATTCTCGCAGGTGGGCCTAAGGCAGACTGCGAGAAGTTCACACTGTGTGCCATAGGCCACCTGCGAACAACGCAACGTTCAAAAAAATTTGTAATGTTTAGCCAATAAAAAAGGTTTATCCCATGAAAGAGAGTTTTAATCATCTTCATATGTTCCCCATGCAGGTTTATAACCATCATAATGGTGCTCGAATGGAGAGAATGGGAACACGAGGATGATAATGCAACCGCCGAAAATCACCCCCCGACCATTGCTGCCTTAAGAGATTGCGGTCTCTTGAAGTATTTCCGCATACCGGGCATGAGAGCCTAGGTTCGATTGCTAGAACACTTAGTCCGGATGTGGGATCCGGATCAACAGGTTTTTAATGTCGGAGCTCACACATTGACTATCGACATTGAGGATATCTATTTCCTGACTGGGCTATCTAGGCGAGGGTCCTATGTTAGTTTGACTGGTAGTCGGAGGGGTGGTTTAAAAATGAGTGAGTATTGTCGGGAGTACTGTGTGACTGAGGCTGAACGACAAAAAGGGAAAGTGGCCATTTGGGGAGTGACTAATATAACTCTCCGAACCATTTTCTTCACTATCGCTTGGATGGCAGGAAGTGCTGCCCCACATATGGCTCTGCAGAGCTATTTTCAGTATGCCATCGAGTGTACTGAGCCTTGGGTCTTCAACTGGGCTGACGCAGTTTTACGCAGTCTCAAAAAACAACTGACCAAATGCAGGCGTGGAGATCTAAAACAGTTTGGTTATGGATCATTGTTGGTGTCCTTCTTCTGTGAAAGGGTCCCAGTGTATAGACTTCAGGCTGAGTGGAACTTTCCGGGTCCCAGGGATCCATGGATGTTACTATGGTGTCAACTCATGGCTACACATGTGACAGGATCGATCGTCAGGTATGACAATCTCTTCTTTGACTGGCTTCAAGGTCAGGTGCTGATGGTAGAAGATTATGCATACTCTGGCTTGGAATTTCGCGGCGATCCTGACCTTGCACTTCCTGAAGACACACAGTGAGGGGACATCGGTAAGAAGTACACAAATTTGTTTTAAGTTTTTAAATGTTTTTGGATTTTTAATCATATTTAAATGTTTTTGGTTTTATAGTTTTACCCGAAGACTAACACTGAATTTTTATTGATAACACAGACGTTGGGGCATATAGACCTGTTGGTAGTTCTCTTGTCCAGCGTCAAGGAGAGGCAGCAGTATCCATTCCACAGTATGCCGAGGACTATCTGACAGTGGAGCAGAACTTAGAGGGTTTGATGGATGACGTTCCAGATATGGCTCTGGAGGATGTTCCACGACGCGATCAACGTCACATCGTGGGAGTCTCTGCCTCTATGGGTCGCTTGCTCTGCAGAGTTTCTAGGACATTAGTGTGCTATCGTGAACATCATTGATGTCATGATATCGTTATGTAGAAGCCACGAGCTTCAATTTTTGATATTTTGGTCTTCGGACACATTTTGTAAAAACAAACTTTGATCGTTATATATATATATACACGGCTTCTACCGGCTTACTTTACATTGTGTACATTTTAATGTGTTTGATTTATAAGTTGTTCAAATGTCTGTCTAATACGTAATTAGCCAAATCATCTGTTAATGTATTAAGACTTCTCGGAATGTGTTGATATTCAATATGATCAAAATGTCGTTTCAAGAGGCGAATCTGCAAATATACCCTTAATAAAGTAGGACTTCGAATAGAGTAGACATTACTTAGCTGTAGCACTACCAACTGCAAGTCAAGACGTACAACCAAGTGACGAATCCCAAGAGAGATAGCATCAACCAATAACTCAATAATGACGCTATACTCTGCAATGTTGTTGGTTGATCGGCCAAGACATACACCTCGTAAAGATATAAGATCGTTTGTTGGGGCATAGATTGCCCAAGCAGCGGAAGCTAGGTTCCGAGTACTACGGCTAGCACCGTCAGCGAAGCCAATATAAGGTAGAAAATACTCCGACATATGACAATCAAACACAACGTTATGTAAGGGCAGAGACCAAATAACGTCAAATGCCAAACTAAAAGTAACACACACACTCAGTATGATACATAAAATACAAGTACTTCATGCACAAATGACTCATGCATAGTACTTCTTTAAGTACAACCCATTTCTGGGTTCACCTAAAGGTACACCATCATAATCAACTAACTCATACGCTCCTTTTTCCAAAACTTTGCTAACAATGTAAGGCCCACTCCACATTGGTTCAAATTTCCTAGCTCCTAAGACATCTTTATCTTGTTCATACAAAAGAACAAGATCTCCTTCAGAGAAGACACGAGGTTTAACATGCTTGTCATACTGTGCCTTAACACATTTTTTCTGGGCTTTGATTACCAAAGTAGCGTCACGACAAGTCTCGTCTAATCGTATCAAATACAACAGACGTTCCTCTTCGGCAGAAGTATTAGGTAAGATCTCTACAGCTAGCTTCAAAGATGGTATTTCACATTCTATTGGCAGAATGGATTCCATGCCATAAACTAATCGAAAAGGCGTGAATCCCGTAGCAGACTTAACAGATGTCCGATATGCCCACAATGACGAAAATAACATTGTGTGCTAGCTGGTTTTATGGATTCCTATCATCCGTCGAATCATAGTTATAAGAATCTTATTAATGGCTTCGACCTGGCCATTAGCCTGTGGATAATAGGGTGTCGAGCTATCATGATGAAGGCCCAACTTCTCCGTGAGTTCAGACATCATATTATTTCTAAAATGACTACCGTGATCGGTAACGATAGCCTGAGGAACACCAAAACGAGTGATGACATGGTTGAAAAGAAATAACCCTGCAGTCTTCCCAGTATTATCAAATGTCGGCATCGCCTCGGCCCACTTAGTAAAATAATCAACAGCGACAATAATATAACCATGCCCCCCGGTCGAGTGAGGGTGACATGTCATGAAATCAATGCCCCATTTAGCGAAAGGACCTACTGAGACTACATGATGAAGGGGAGCAGGATGCGACCGAATCTTCTGATTATAGGTCTGGTAGGCATGACACTTCTGAACAGCAGTAATGCAGTCATGAAACAAGGAAGGCCAAAAGTAACCTGCACGTAAGATTTTCTGGGCAGTAGCATACCCAGACATATGACTGCCACATGCTCCTGAATGGCAGTCATTCAAAGATTTCTCAGCTTCTTCAAAAGTTAAACAATGCCGAAAGACAGAGTCAATGCCTCGACGGTAAAGAGTATTGCTGAGGATAATATAATTACGTGCTTGATAACGGACGCGGCGTCGTTCGGTGCTAGATAAGGCAGGCCAAAAAGTTTGAGTTTGGAGATATATAATGATATCTTCGTACCAAATATCATCAGTACTTATAAGGAAAAGTGATTCTCCAGGTAACGAATCGATTGCTACTTTTTCCGTTGCAGTGTGGGGAAAATCACAAATCAACTCAGCGAAAACTAGGGATTTCTTCGACGTGGTGCGATCGAATTCCAAATCGAACTCCTGGAGAATAACAATCCACTTGGAGTACTTTCCCCCTAGCAATTGACGTGTCAATATATGTTGCATGGGGTTACAGTGTGAAATCACAGTAGTTTTCCTGGCTAGAATGTAATGACAAAAACGTTGAACTGCTTGGACAACATCCAAGGCCAGCTTTTCAACATGTTGGTATTTAATTTCCGTGGAAGTTAAAATTCGACTCAAGTAATATATAACATGCTCATCGTGGGCATCATCCTCTTGAACGAGAACCATGCCAATAGTATACTCGGACGCAGCTAGATAAAGAAAGTAATCCCTACTATAATTAGGAGGAAAAAGAAGAGGATCTTTCGTGAGAGACAACTTCAAGGCTTCAAAAGCATCGTTAGCATCTCTATCCCAGACAAACTCTGAACCTTTCTTTAGAAGACGTGTAAAACCCCGAGTAATCTCAGCGTAATTCGAGATGAAGCGATGGAGAAAGTTTGCTTTCCCTTGCAAACTTTGTAACTGGCGCAAAGAAGAAGGAGGAGGGAGATTAAGAATCGCCTCGACCTTGATAGGATCAACCCAGATTCCATGGCGTGACACAATGAAACCGAGGAGACGGCCGGATTCTACGCAAAAGACAGATTTATGAGGATTCAAGCGAATGCTATAGAATCGACAACGAACGGAAATTTCTCGGAGATGCTTAGGGTGATCGACTCGACGTAAAGAGTGAGCCTGCAAATCATCCAAATAAGGTTGAACAATATGCTTAATATCGTGAAACGCATAAGACATAGCATGTTAGAACGTAGCACCTGCGTTCTTTAGACCGAAAGGAAGTTTCCGGTAGGCGAAAGTACCCCAAGGACAAATAAAATCCATTTTATGTTGGTCCTCAGGAGCGATATTGATTTGATTATAGCCGAAAAATCCATCCATGAGGGAAAAGATTTCACTGCTGGCACAGTCATCGACGATCTGGTCAACGAAAGGGGTTGGAAAATTGTCCTTTGGACAAGATTTATTGATATCCCTATAATCAACAAAAACACGTATACTACCACCTTTCTTATCAATCATCACTGGGTTGGAAACCCATTCTGTCAATGCCACTGGATAAATAAAACCGACTTTAAGAAGTTTTTCAACTTCAAGTTTAATGGCTGCGGCTTTACGTGGATGGACAGGACGGAGGCACTGCCGGACTGGTTTGGCTTCGGGGTATGTATTAATTTCATGGACCACAATAGATGGGTCAATACCCGACATCTCTTTGTAACTCCAGGCAAATATATCTTGAAATTCTGTAAACAAGGAAGTATAAGTGACAATTTCTTCGGGAGAACACGAAGCTCCAATATGAACCTTCTCGACTATTCCAGGTTTCACAGAAATATCTATGGGTATCATGGGCGAAATATTACTAAGGTTCCCTTTCGCAAACACATCTCGTGTAGGTTGGGAAACCGTGGATATAACCACAACGTTCGACGGAGTCGAAATCCGCTGATAATTCTCAAGAGTATGTTGTTCCAGAAACAGTATGGAACAATGATGCCCATCATCCCAAGGGGTGTTTTCCATAATGGACATGATCATCTCATCAGTGGGGAATATGACATGGAAAGGATCAGGAGACAACTCATCAAAAGAATAAGTAGGAAGGTTTGTCGATTGAATGGCTTGATAAGCAGACTCAACCGGACTTAACGGCATAACGTTGCCGAAACAAACATGATCTCCAGGATCAAGGACTATCCAAGGGTCAGTAGACATAGGAAGTTCATGAGGCACAACAGAGATCATATTGATGGAAGAAACTGATAGGTGTGGAATATCGGGTGGTGGTGGTATGGGAAAAGTACCCATTAACGAAGAGTATTTTAAAAGACCGACTCCAACATTCTCATAATCCGGCGAGGTTTTAGCAATGAACGACACTTTTCCCACATGAGTATCGGCATTAAAAAAGGCAAGTTGATCAACCGTAACCACTTTTCCTTGGTGAGGAAATCATACAACACGGAACAGGGTTGACACAACAACACACATAGAATCGACCCAACTACGTCCAAGTAGAAGATTATAATCCAGGGGAGTATCGAAAACTTCCACTTCAACCTGGACAATCTTACCTTCCAAAGTGACAGGCAACGGTGGAAGAACGCCGTAAGGCTTAAACCAGAGCCGTTAAAGGCTCGCAAAGTGTTTTGTGATTCCTGTAATGGGGGAGAGCCAATGGCCTTCCAACAAGTAAAAGACATTATGCACGTAGAGGCATCCTCATCAATGACAGTCCGACAAATTCTTTTGTCAGCAACAACAACTTGTATTTGAAACACAAGTTGTGGGGGTAACCTTGGAACATGGTCATCCAAGTCAAAGACTATCAAATTTGTATCCATAGTATCAATTCCACCTATGGCTTTCAACAATGCCCTTCACTGTCTAGGACAAGACTGAAGGAGTTCAAGGGAAGACATCGCTGAAGGTGCTTGAGCCAGATCTTCTACAATGTTGTAGTTCTGAGCTGCATGTGCATGAGGATTGAATGCCGATTTCTTAATGACACCCTTTGGGGGTGGTCGTATAACTGTATCAAGGTTTGGTCGTTCGAGATGAAGAGGACCGTTTGTGGGTGGATTTGGTGGAGAGGGTTGTACCAGATCAGGAGGTAAATCGTCAACCTTCTCCTTAGAAGGAGTATAGTCTTTAGCTCTAGTGGTAAGTGCAACATTGTCTTTCTTTGAATCACCGGTGCACATCAAAACATAGGATTGTGTAGAGGTAGAGGGTTGGTCATGAATGACCAACGAAGTCTGTTGTTGAGACGGGAAGGGTTGAGACAAAACTACCGGCGTGGAGGGTTTCGGCGTTCCTTGAAGGAACTTGTTAACTTCGGCACGTCTCAGACAATCCTTCATGTAGTGATCGTCACCACAGATAAGGCAAGGGTAGCGTGGTTTGCGCTTATCCTGGTCTTCAACAGGAGGGGTTTTGGTTTGCTCAGTCTGATTATTGTTTTTACTCTCCTTATTCTTGCCTCTCCCCTTCTTGGATTTGTTCTTACTGGTCGGCGTAGATTGAACAGTGTTCACTTCAGAGGTTTTACCGGTGGGAGGAGCAGGAGATGGAGCAATTTGAACATTAAAAGTATTGGATTTTGGGGTTGTAGTTGAAACATAATGTGAATGGGCATGAGTGGTCCCAATCACACCATCAGCTGCATGCGAGGTAGCTGGAGCAGTAGAAGTGATGGAAGTACCAGGACGAGGTAAATCAGGTAATAAGGTGTAAAGTGTTCCCGTTTGCGAATAAACGAGATCAAGATACTGAGTGCGACTTATAGCCTGCTCTTCTGTAACAACACCGCCCATAACAATGTCTTTACCAATCTCATTCACAAAAGATTTCGTGAACCATTCGGCCAGTAATTGATCAGGGAGTTCAAGTTTGATGAGACGTCGTCTCCTTCTCCACTCATGTATATGGTTCGAGATGTGAGTACCTTTCGTTTGTTTAAAAGAGGTCAAGATCTCAGTTCCAGTATCATAATGGATCGGTAACTAGTAATGTGTGAGGAAATCCATGGCTAAGGTGTTAAAATCAGAAAAGAAACCTCGTGGCAACTCAATGTACCACTTCGCAGCCGAACCGGTAAGGGTTCGTTGAAAAAGACGCAGTCGAATGGAGTCATCCATCAGTGATTTGGACGAACACCATAAATGAAAATTCATGATATGGTTGTTGGGGTCCTCTCCGGCCTTACCATCGAATTTCGGAATATCCGATGGGAGTTTAGCAGGAATAGCTAGCCATTGGGGAGAGTGGCGAATAGGATCGTTGAGAATCCTAGTCAAATCTGGCAAATCTAAGGTAGCAAGAAAAGGCAATTGTCGGTTTACTTGCGAGTACTGATGGCCTTGGGGTGGAAGCCCCGTCGGCAGACCAGTAGGAGCATATGCAGACTGTCCATAAAGGGAAGCTCCGGGTTGGTTCGGTGGTGGCTGGATAGGGTAGTAGCCCCAAGGATTGTAACCTTGAGTTTGGGCAGGGGCCTGATATTGGGAAGTTTGACCCGAACCCCAAATAGGATTAGTGACACCTGGATATGGCTGGCCTACAGGAGGGACTGTTGGTTGCCCCCCAGCAAGAGGGATGTTTTGTAAAAGTTGTTGCCAATACTGGGCCAACTCAAGAGGTATGTTTTGTCCAAAAGGGGATGTTGGTCCCCCTACCATAGGTATAGTTCCACCCGAGAGTTGTGTACCAACTGTAGGTTGTGTGGTAACGACGTTGTGTCCGGAAAAAGGAAAAAGAACCGTACTACCCTATCCACCAACAGGAATGTGCAAGTTTGGTGCAACAGTTGGGATAGTGTTACTAGCAGTAATATTTCCAGTAGGAAACTGAGGGAGTGTCAGGATGAAACCGGGAATAGGATGCCCAGGAAACTGAGGACCACCTGGAGAACCAGCAGGGGTTTGTGGAGGTGTTGGATGGGAAACATTCAACAAAGGATTTAACGCATGGTAACCAGGAGGTAAATTTGGGTTAACCTCAGGAGGTCGCTGGGTATTGATAGGGGAAAGAGTAGTTGCAGGAATCTCGGTTTGGACACTCGTAGTAATCACGAGATGGGCCATCTCGGGAGGGAGAACAAAATGATAAGTGGTAGTCTTTGGTGTAGTTTTTGGTTCAGGAGACACAGGAGGGTTGGTTTCGTAGACATGAGGAGACTCAGTACCAAACAAGACTCATCGGAAATCACCCGACCAAAAAGGATCTTGGCCTACTACACCGTGAGAAGGCCCAGGCGTTGATTCAGAGGATGTAACAATAATTTCTTCAGAAGGATTCAAGCGTCCAACAGGTCGTTCACCATGACGAATGCAATAATCCTCTATAGTATTGGTAATTCAAAAATTAGCAAGAGGATCAGTAGGTTCTACTTGTGGAGGTGGTGTAAAAACTTCTGGGACGTCACTGATGTCCACGTGTGGTAAAGTAATAAGGGGAATGTCACCCGTACGAGGAGATCCCTCAGGGGTACCCTCAGGTGTTGCTGTATGCAAAGGTTGTGAAGTTTCCAAATGTTCCGGAGACAAACCTTGCATCCTACATGAACGTCGCGGGGGAGCAATTGTAAACAAGTAACAAACTCCCCAACGAAAATCCTATGGTCAACTACGAGAAACAAATAGCACACACTAGTAAACAAAATCTAGAAGCAATCACCAAGCAAACAATAACTTCTAATATCGAAGCCACTAGTTGGTGATGAAATCCAACGTCGCAACAACGAGACGAGAAGGGGCGGGGCTAAGGTGGAAAAGTTACGTTGACAACTTGCTTAACAGACTTACGCCCTGGTGCAAGCTCCCACACATAATCGTGGGTATACCCTCCAAGGAGCCCGAGTGAGTTTGATCAACGTCGATTCCAGGTACCGTGAAGACTTTCCCCTCCACAGTCACCTTGGGTAAGAACCTAGAGAGATAGGCAACTAAGGTCACCACAGACAACAATACTGCCTGGGGAAACAGTCGCCAGTCCGATCCACACGCAAGGGCGGGGTATTGAGCCCGAAACCAACTCAAAGGCTTCCACTCATAATTGTGGGTATACCTCGGAGTGATCCCTGTAATACGTGCAATCTCTACACCGATGTCAACAAAGCAGGTTAGTATCTCTGCCAACACCAATGCGACCTAATGCTTGACCCTTGTGTTAGAAGGGCTTCCCAGGACAATATGTGGCCAATGGAATTTTACACTCCCTAACTCAAGATACTATTGTGTGTTTTTGAGTTTTTGGAGAGTGTGTCTCTCTTCCTACTCCAAAGCACTAGCCTAGCTAAATGTTGGTGTAAAAGAGACCTAGAAAAGAGTTACTAGATCAATTTTAATATTACGCAATGTTTTTAAAGGTTGTTATTTACTCATAGGTAATGGAAATGAAACTCATGATGTGTGACTCTGACCCAAATAATGCAAGGATATGATGAAATATAATTCTTTTCATTCGATGAATCCTAGTTATGGGAGAGAGAGAATATTTTCTGAATCAAATGCAATACTACAATGCAAATGCAATGCTCAATTTCCTTTCAGATGTTAATGCAAACAATCATGTATCAATGAGAAATATCTCTATATGTCTTTTCCAAAACTTCAATACTCAAAACTTTGATTTTCAATGTTTTCAACAAAGCAAAACAAGATCTTGAAAGAAAACTTTTTTGTTCACTTTCCAAGAAGAACTCTGACTAATGAGAAAAGAAAATCAAATCATCAACAATCAAACAATGACAACCCAACCAAAACTTTCAATGAAAGTAAAAACAAAAGCAAACCAATAAGTTCCTCAATGCAAATGAAAAATGGCTTTTCAGACCAACAAGCAAATGAGAAACACCAAACACTCAACTCTCAACCAATCACTGGTTCTTAGCCAGCTTGACACACTCAACTCCAGAAATCAGAGAGACTGAAAATGCCAAAAAGAGCCAAGAAATGAAAGTCAAGATACAAAGGCAAGAAAAAACCTAGAAACCCTAGATTAGTCCAAGCAAGCAAACTAAGCAAAAGATATGTAAGCCAGTGATCCAAAGTGTCAAAAAAAATGTAATTCAACCTTACTGAGCAATTGAAAAATTCAGAACTTGAATTCAAAAATTTCAAAAAATATGTTCGCAGGCCAGTGTGGAACACAGTGCGAGAATGCAGTGTTCTCGTAGTCCACTGTGATGCAACTTGCGAACTATTCACACTGGAATATATAAGCATAGTGTGAACTTCAGTGGTTCTCGTAGGCTGTCAATGGACACAGTGCGAGAATCCCTGAAACTAATGAAAATTTTGAAGAAACAAGCAAAATTCAAACTGGCTTATAGACCCAGAAGGTCTCTCAGAGTATTCTAAGGACTCAGAGACTAACAAATCAGGAGAAAAAGGCAAATAGAGAAAATGGCCACAGAAAATTCAAAAACCATAAAGACAAAATGGATGGATCCCCAGTGGAGTCGCCAATTTTGTTTCAGGATAAATCCGTGAGTGCAGACACAAACCGATCTCCCTAGATCCACCTGGATCTAGAACAAAACAGGACAGAATAATACACTTTCCCTAGACTTAACCTATTGAATGAACTAAGAAGTAAGGATTGTGGACATACCTTATGAATGCTTTCCTTATATCTCTGTTGTTCCAAGATTTGCTCCAATGCTCTTGCACCGTCCAGATCACAACAGTACAAACCAATCGAAGTAAAGGCAGATTAATATATTCAATGGCTAGTCTATACATATGATCAAGGAATTATGTAATAAAGTGACATCATCTTTATGGGAAAGGGACATATTACTTTATTGAATTAAC
>WSFP011534942.1:0-11882 GCA_009831015.1 Picea engelmannii
TGGGTTTTCTTCCCCTAGAGGGTTTCCCAGGATAAATGTTGTGTCTCTTGTGAATGTGTATTTCTCAATGATCTTGTTCTTATTATGCTCTTATCTAATGAAATGCAAAGAACTATAATAATGGCATAAACATCAACAAATCTCCTGACAATCCCGCGAGGCCAAGGTACGACGTTAAATCCACAAATGGAGAAAATTGTACGTTGAATCAAACAGACGGGGAACTTAAGCACAACAACAGGTCAGTCCCCCGTGGGATCCTGCAAGTCAGATCATCAACACCGCGCTCCTCCTCCCCCCTCCATATACTCTCATTAATGTCATTCGCGCAAGAGACCTGGGCTAAGACTGAGGTAAGATTTCAGAGCATGTGGAACAACCCACAACATCAATTCATGCTCTAGAGGAGTCACCTTACATGAATAATAAAGGACGTCACATGGTAAATTCAGGGATATCTGTGCCCGATCCATTATTTAGAAACCCACAGGAGGGTAAGTGAAGCAAACAGGCTCATACGATACAGGAAGAGTTCAGTTCCCCCAAGCCAGGGCACAAATTACAGAATCTATTGGACGGGTAAAGACAAAGGGAAGGCCATAATTCAAGACAGTGGCAAGAGCAGAGGAAGGCAAAAAGATCTTAACAGGGCAAGCCAAAGAAGAAGATCCACTCAGAGGAACATAAAAAGGAAGCAATTGGAGTCGAGTCACTCGAACCAGCTCGTCATAGTAATCTCGTTCATAGCTCAACAACTTTTGCAAATTCAATATAGATGCAAGGACAATGCAAGAGAAGAGTACAATAAAATCCTCCATCATCATATGTCAATCAGAGCCATAGTCAGCATGGAACAACGTCGAGCTCAGGAAGACAGAGAGGAGGAAACAGTGGGTGACAATTTCCTCACCACCCAACACCTGGCCATGCGCTTAGACTCTCACAGCACCACCCTAAATTTCACCCTGGAAACTCTATCCCATCACCGAGCCATGATAAATCAGCTCCAGGACGAGGTGGACTACTTGAGAAGCCAAGTGGAGAGGCTCAAGAAAGAACAAGGAACTAGAGCTCAGAAAGTGGAAGGTCAAAGCAGCAGCAAAGAAGGCGAGAACAAAGAAGTTCCGATCCTCCCAAATCTGAATGTCGCTCTGGAGATGCCCTCTGAAGAAATCCCAGCGCCAACTTCAAAGGAAAAGAAGAAGTAAGCTTTTAAATCAATCCAATTTTTTTGTAAAAATGGCTATACCAATACGTAGTCTGCAAGCATTAGCTAGACTTTTCAGTCTTAACTAAATAAGCAGCTAAAGTTTTTGGGATGAAGCCCATGTAGAAAGATCTTGGTATTTTAGTTGTTGGGTCATTGACCTAACACCCCCCCACCTTTTTTTTGTACACTAGTGACTTCGGTCGCACTTATATATATATATATATATATATATATATATATAAATCATATTTATGTTTCTGTAAAAAAAAAAAAACCATCTAAACCAAAATATTTTAAACACTGACGGACTTAATAATAATAATAATAAATTTAATGTCATGACATAGTTGAATGCTAAAATGATGTATGAGACCCCCTTGTTTGTGGGACAAGGAACCCTCTCCGCACAACAATTTTCAATACTTAGTATACAAAGGTGTACATAACCTGCCCCCTTCCAGATTCAAACTTGTGACATATAAGGAGGAAACACATCTTTATAACTGTTAAATCCACCCACAATGTACATGCAAGGTTAATATCGATCTTTATAACTAATTTTTTTTACAAGTTGCTATATTACATTAATTATAAAAATTAACATTGAATAATTTTTAAATATTTCAATGATTGATTAATTCTGGGATGAATATACTTTCTTGTTGGAGTTTCCCCTCCTTTTCATGAAATATTTTATGTGGAGTTTCCCCTCTCTATATATATTCTAAAGAAAACTTCGTGTCGAAGCGTAAGGCATGTTTCCTCAAATTTGTGGATGGCATTTTTAATAAACTCGTCGGCCTAAATTAGTGTGCCTCACCCAGATGGATTTGAACTAGGCACCTCCTAGCATAGAACTAACCAAATGCCTAACAACATTAGCAACAAGCAGTTGAACTAACGCCTTGAGATACATATGTGTGTGTGTTTTACATATAGAAAGAACAATAAAACTACTCAACAATTTCTCAAACAACACCAAAAAAACCATGTTACGCGTTGTATCAATGTACCTTGCCTAAAACCCGCATAGTATAAATGACGACAATGAACTAGGACATACCCATGTAGGCTTATTCTCCTTCTAGACAACACCATCATGCCTTGCCAACTTAACACTAACAATTAATCATAATTGCCACTAAGCATCAACAACATACCAAACTATAGTCAACCAAGTAATTTAACTTCAAACTATAGTCAACAAGTAGTTCAACCTCATTCTTCAAGTGGAAATGGTAGTTTTTACTTCCTTTACTCACTTTATCCAATCCCAAAGATCTACTCATGAAGTGTCCCTCTCTAAATCCATCCAATCAATGATGCTACGTTTGACATAACAAGTGGCAATTTAAACACATACACTAAATTATGTAGATACATATAATATTTGGTGTATTATACATGTAGATAAAACAAGTGTTGCATGATAGTGTAGTCCCTATTGGGTTGAATTGGGAATAAATGCAGAGGTGTGGAGGCTCGAAGTAACCGTGAGCCATTGATCTTGAAAGAGAGCGGGAACCGTTGATCCCCATAACATACCCGAAATTTTTCGATTTGACAGTTTGGGAGATTTGGCATGAGACAAGTTGATATATTCTTTGATTCTGATTTCCTTCGCCGATTTTATCGAATTTTTGTCATCACATGCGACATGAAATGCCATATTCCTCAGCATTTAATGTAAGGGGTTCTTAATAATAGGAGTTTCATCTTACAATTCTGATCTGAAAGTGTCGAGATGGTAGGGTTGACAAGGTGGGTTTTAATGGCTTTAATGACTGTCTAGTTATTTTTGCATTGGCATGGCGTGGACTGGCCAATTCAATGGCAAAGTCTTGTGTGATGTGTGCATTTTTGTAGTGCTTCTAAGATGTAACTTTAAGTGAAATTTATGATAATATAATACAGAGGCAATATCTCGTTAGCTAAGTCGTAAATTTAATTTTAAGTGATGTAGAAATGATTGACAAAATCGTTAAAATAAAACAAGGTATGCATTACACTCATTTGCAGTAGTAGAAAAAATGAAGATGTTCCCTTGACATATGATTAAGAATGCAACAATTTACACAGATCAAAGGTCCTATTTTTACTCACAGTAGGAACAGAGGAAAAAATCGTAACTGTATGGACTTCTGATGTATTAAGATCACAGTAGATGTATTACTAAATTGTAATTATTCAATCTTGAAGAAGAACAAAAGGAAGCTAACATGAAGAGGAAATGGAAACACAAGGAAAACACATAATTCAAATTAAAGGAGACTTAGAATCTTTGTCTTCTCTTGTATTAATATTCGATAAGTTCTTTGTTTTACATTCAGCCAGAAGAAGCCTGGAAAAGATGTAAGATCTATGTATTTATACAACAAAATTCTTAAATAGACGTAGTTAGACTTTCCACAATATTTGTTGTAAATATACAATACAATCCAAATTGAAAAACAAAACACAGATTTTGCTGAGTTATGGCTTGATGTGTTGGTACTTCATAAGGTCCTTTATTTGCTCCAGGATGTGTTTTCTTTCGTCTCTTCATTGAACTGGGTACACATTTCCATCAATGCTATGACAAATCTCGAAGGTTCAATGTTCTCATTCAATTTGAAGGTAAATACCTTCTTTTGTACTAGTCGTAGCTTCTCCTGGATCTTCATTATTGTCTGGGTTGTAATTTGGTGTTGCAAACTATGTTTTACCAACAACGCGTTGATCTTGAGCAAATCAATATGGTTCATCTGTTGGATGATTGATTGTATACTTTCCTTATTCTTTCTGGAGCTTTGTTTATTCTTTTCTATGTCAATTTGCTCGAGTGTCCCAAAGATATCTTTACCTTTGAATTCAACCAATTTTGTCTCTACAGCAGACAGGGTTTTCAGACAAGCCTCGTTTGCCTCCCTAGCAAGCATCTTGCTTTCTTGTAGGTTCATCTCCCAAACTTTCAAGGCCATTTCAGCTTTCACGTGTTAAAATTGTGAAAAAGGGGTGCGACCAGGAATATTGGCTTTCTACCTGCATACAATGAATTCCTGAAATTTGGATCTGGCCATACATGCATCGTTTTCTTTCTCATAAATACTTTTCAGGGAATTATTGATTTCCTTATAGTATCCATTTTTTAATATAGATCCTGATTGACAGCTTCCAGCTTTTCATTAATTTCATATGCTTGTTTTTGGAGTGAAGTATTATCTATGTTTGTCTTTTCCAGTGAAGCTATTCTGGTCTGCCATTGTTGTATTGAAGTGTCTCGTTGAGTAATGATGGAATTACTAATATGTAAATTCTGGACAATCATCTCTAGTTTTTCCTGTAGCTGCTTCATCTGTTGTTTATAAGCCAACCTGATTTGGTCTATGTCATAATTTATTTTGCTCCTGATAACCTGTTATGTGCTCTGCATTTCATTTTGCAACCATTCAACCAAGAGAGACTTTTCTTGCAGTTGCTTTGAAAGATTTCCCATTGACCCTTGGTTGGTAGTGGCAAAGGCTCCTAGTGAATCCGCAACCTCTTTGGCAAATTCAGGGTCATTTTTTTCATGTCCATCATATACTATTATGTGTCTCTTGGTGGTCACTCCTTCCTTCTGGTGAGATTCTTTTCAGATGATAGCTTTTCTTTTCTTATTGAGAAAGAAACTTGATGGGGACTTCTCTTCAAGCAATATGGGAGTTAGTTTGTCTAGATGGATGACTTCGGAACTGGGAACCTCAAAACTAGTCGATAAAGGAGTTACTGAGGGAACAGGGGAAATAAGTGCAGTAGACTTTTCTGGACTAGTAACACTGGGATTAACAGTGGTAGTAATTGTTGATGAAGGGGGCGAAGCATGACCATCTTTCATAAAGGCTTCAAGGGAAGCTAATAATTGTTGATCATTTAGGCCTGGAATTGATGATTTTATATGTTTAAATAATGCATTTGTATTGTTCAATACTTCTTCAGTTTTGTCCTCAATGGAGCTACTCCGCTGGGGTTTTGTGGATCTAGTTTCATGTGACGTTGGAATGGGATTTGACTCTCCTTGCAAAATATTAGGCAAGTTATTCCTTCTGTGGTTTTGAAAGCTGAGAAAACCAACTTGTTAGTCAAGAGGTAGAGTCTGAAATTTGTTTTCTACTTCTTCATAGGATCTAGCTCCTCGGAGAAGATTGTCATAAGGGAGTCTTCACGTATATATTTTTTCATGTTGAATTGGGTCAAATGATTCTCTACCATTCTATGAGGATCATGTTTTTTGAATTCAATGTCAACTAATTTTACATCTTCCAAGGCCACAGCCTCGACTTTTGAATGACCAAACTCTAACAATGTAAACATGCCAACCTGTATGGGAAAATATGGCCATACCTTTTTCTGATCCACTTTCAAGTCTTTGGCGATTCCTCCTGCGACTGTTTGGTATGCCACTTCTCTGCAGACCATCCTATCAAGCAAGAATTTTGGGAGGGCATGGGGAGAAACAAAGCAGTCGAACACTCTGATGTAAGAAACGTTTCGTTCAATGTACCAATCTGCAATTGTGCCTAAGTTCCCCATAATGTGCTCTAAAATCCTGGGCAAAGGGTGACCATAGATAGCTACATTAATGGGAACCACTACATTGTGACCGATCTCATAAAAAAAATCTTTAGCATTTTCTTCCCATAGTTTGGAGTGGTAGAAATATATAGGCTTGGAACTAGCCGGGATCCATCTCTAGTTCATCAGGGGAAATGAAGTCATGAAGCAAATGGCATCCATGATGTAGGCGGACATGTAAAAAGGAGAATGTTTCCCTCTTGATTTCAATGATCTGTACTCAACAACCTCCTAAGGTAGGTTATCCGACAATATTTTTGCCCAGTTGAAAGTATAGCCTTCGACCACGTCATTGATTATAGAAACCCATTCAACTGTGAAATGTGTAGGGTTTTTCCTTCCAAATAGTCGACAGAGCATCATGGCAATTTATAAAATTTGGGAATCTAAATATGTTGTGGAATATATACCATGAGCGTCGAATTTAAACTTGGTTGGATTTCCCCACCAGGACTTGAATATGTCATGACCAATTATGCCATATTGAGTGCATTCTCTCTTTTAAAAATCCAAAATAAATGTTGCATTATATGTGTATTTGGGTGCGGAAGATAGTTTATACATTACTTGTATGTCCTCCGGACGAAAGGAGCCAACAAAGGTGTTATGGTAACTGATAATGCTTCTGGTTTGAATGTCAACGTGCTCTAGAGCCCAGCTTATCATGTCATTGTATGGTATTATCTTTGGTCGAGCATTAATCCTGTGTAGTTCAAACTGAGCTACCGACCTGAGCTTGGATGAGAACGACTCGTATTCTTCTTTCGCTGAATAGTCTGGATAAAGAATAATCTCATGTTCCTAGATATCATAGACATGTTTCAAAGACTTGATGGCATCTGTAATTCGTGAAGTGGTGTCCGAGAGAATATCTATGTTTGGGTTGGAATCATTTGTCGATGCATCTTGCTTCTTCTCTGGTTTGTGTGGTGCCATAATTCTTGGAGAAATGAAATTAACCTTATTGTGATAGGAGAAGCCTGTAAGGTCTCAATTACTGAATGAAAAACTCTAATTGCAAATGGTAGAATGACTTGAGATTTGAAATGTGTTTATTTATAAAGTCTATCAATCTTTGTATTGATCTATTGACAAGGTGATTATTAAAAATCTATGGAATTTATTAACTGACGATTGCGAAAATCTTTAACTTTAGCGAGATATAAATGCCATTAATACTTTGGTGGTTTGACGTTCGCAGGTTTTGAATGTAAGATGATATAAATCTCCAGAAGGTGGAATTGCGGGAGCAACTAATCATTAACTAATCACTTTTATGTTTTAATTAATCATGCTTTAAAAATCATTTAGCCTTAAGTACTTCAGAACTTCGGTATTCGGGGGTTTTGAATGAAGGATGATATAAATCCTCCAAAGGCGGAATTGGGGAAGCAACTAATCATTAACTAATCACTTTTATGTTTCAATTAATCATGCTTTAAAAATCCTTTAGCCTTAAGTACTTCAAAACTTCGGTATTTGGGGGTTTTGAATGAAGGATGATAGAAATCGTCCGAAGGCAGAATTCCTGGGGTAAACATTTGAACCGTTATAGGTATTTCGGGGCTTTGGAACCCTCAATGGTCCAGAAATCATTCTTTTTTTTTATCTTCCGAAGGGCAATCTCCCAGAGTGACATGGCAGTGATGACGTGATTTTTAGTGAAAGGTCAAGAAATATGGGCGACACTTTTCACCTGAAAATGTGTGAATAAGCTGACACAAATGTTTAAAACAAGTGTCAGGTGTCATGCCAAGAAAAAATTTAATGCCACGTGTCCTATAACTCGTTTTTAGACCCTTTTAAAGATTATCACGAGGAATTGTCTTCGGGACTTTGCAACTTCATAGATTCGGGGTTTTTGTTGTTTAGATGCCTTGAAACTCTCGAAGCGTGAAGTCCCAAACTGACCGTTGAAGGTTTTCTTTTAAAATTTGGGCAGGTTTATAATGCGAAGAACATGAGATCCGTTGGATCTAATTTAATGGAACTCATCAACGACGATATTGTAAGTGCCTTATTAATACATAACGATCATGGATTTATATAATAGAAAAGCAATTACCTAAGTTTTTTTGGTGAAATTTTGATTTCAAGAGGTAAAAGTTTTAATTTCGAAGTTTCAAAATCGCGCAGGTTTTAAGAACAAGAGGCAACATGCGAAGCCCCAAATACCCGAAGTGTCGCAGATCCGAAGTGCCACGTCACTTCGGGCTTGTACCACTTTGGGATTTTTCAATCCAGAATAGGTCAAAATCACTTAATGCCGAAGAGTCGGAGTCAATAACTCTCGAGATACTTAATGATAAGATGCATTAATCTTGGGTTAATTAGAAATAAGCATGGTTAATTACTCTTGGCCCGTACCAGTCCGAGAGTTATACAAACTCTGCATACATAAACTCTCAAAGGGAGAAGTGTCAGAGGCACCTGGTACTCATACGTGAAGAACACATGGCATCAATCAATAAAGACACGTGACATTATGTGACGTGAGGCGACCACATCACTCTGGGATTGTACTACTCTGGTAGTTATACATGCTTCGCATTCAGAAAACTCCGAAGCCCTAAGTACCAGAGAGACGTGGCATCAATATGTTGCCAACACGTGTCATAAAATTGTCGCAAACACATGGCGTCCATCAGTCAAGACACATGGCGCTCATATAGACCATGACACGTGGCACTCATTTAAAGCATATTTTGGGTTCATCATATGTACTATTTCAAGAGACATGTGGCACATATTGTTTATGTGACACGTCAACCTATTGACCACAAATAGCCGAAGTGTCGCAGATCCAGATGCCAGAAGTGCCATGTCACTTCGAGCGTGTACCATTATAGGAGTTTTCAATCTAGAGCAAGTGGAAATAGGCCAACACCGAAGAGCCACAGTCAAGAACTTTCAAGATACTTAATGATAAGATCCATTAATCTTGGGTTAATTAGAAATAAACATGGTTAATGACTCTGGGCCCGTACCACTTCGAGAGTAATACAAAATCTGCATATAGAAACTCTCGAAGGGAGAAGTGCCAGAGTCACGTGGTACCCATCCGTGAAGGACACGTGGCATTCATCAGTAAAGACACATGACATCATGTAACGGGAGGTCGCCACAACACTCCGAGCCCGTACTACTCCGAGAGTTATACAAGCTCTGCATTCAGAAACCTCTGAATCCCTAAGTACAAGAGACACGTGGCATCAATTCATTGCCGACATGTGGCTTCAAACTGTTGCAAAGACATGGGGTCCACCAGTCAAGACATGTGGCTCTCGCCTAGATCATGACATGTCACTATGAGAGTTTTTCGATCCAAAACAAACACAGTTATGCCGAAGCGTGGAACCCCGAAGAGTCGGAGTCCCGAAATCCCAAATTAGTTAATGATAATATTATATTAAGCTCAGGTTAACAAGTAAATAACATTGGTTAATCAGTTCAAATCTACACCATGATACCTGGCATGCATTTCAAGCATATTTTCAGTTCGCCATCTGTACTATTTCAAGTGACACGTGGCACAAATTCTTTCGGTGACACATTAACATCCGACGTCGGGCTGCTACATCACTCCAGGAGAATGTCACTATGGGAGTTTTTCCATCCAAAACAAACATAGTTCTCCTGAAGCCCGGAGCCCCAAAAAGACAGAGTCTCGAACTCCCAAATTTGTTAATGATAATATTATATTAATCCTGGGTTAAGAAGTAAATAGCCTTGGTTAATGAGTTCAGAAGTTATGTCTTCCGGAGGATATGTATGTTATGTGCCTTGCAGCTTGTGGAGTCCCGAACTCCGAAGTGAGGAGAGGTTGCGACGTCACTGCGGGAGAAAGTCACTTTGGGAGATAATCATGCTGCGTGTTCAAAGACTCCCGAGATCTAAGAAATTTGTGCCATCGCTAAATATTGCTAGGGGAGTTTTAAAATTGCCAGGCTCCTAAAAACTTAGCAGGGACGCTAAAGTTGCAGGGTCGCCTAGATTGCACATTGCAAACTGATCGACGACCGAGATTCATTTCGGAAATAAAACGTGCCCGAGCATTAATCTTGTAGAGAAATTATGGAATTGAAACTGTTAGAACACATTATTGATTGGGGGGGTGTTTTCCCTAGGAAGTGGCATTCTGGCGAAAAAAAAATGAAAGCAGAGGGCTCAAAAAACCCATCAAATGTTTTGATCCTAAGTCGGGCAATGATATGATATTTCGGCGCCCACGTAGTCTGTGTTATCTCGTCAACTCCCTATCATCAACATCCACGTCTGCCTGCCAAGCCCTCCCTGCAAGCGTCCAACAAAGCCCCATAAATGGAAAACATGCAGAGAGCGATCGTAAAGGCAAACTGTCAATCTGAAGCTTCCTTATGGACATATTTTCATGTAAAGCACATAATTACGCCTGGCTCACATCTGACATGAGGAGGCCTGCACAATATGACAGAGCAGGCACTGACTGAAAGCGTTAATGCAGTGGTCCAATCACGCTCCTAGTAGTTGCAGCAGTTTTGAGTATATTTACTCAGTTTTGATATTTTGTTATGGTCGATGGTTGAGCTACGCTCTGGTATTGTAAAGCTTTGATGAAGCTCTGGTTCTCTGATTATGTAATGGGATTTGAGATTTATTATTTAATCTAAGTCATCCTTCTTTTTCATCTCCTTTGCCTCTAATACTGAATGGTTCGGGCATGGATGATATAGTCGAGTTGTTGTAATTGTATTGTGATGTATGTTTGATTTCAGTCCGATTATAACTTCATTCAGTTTCTTAAAACTTTGAATTGAAGTGATCTTGTTTTCTGAGTTTTTTCCTCCTTGGGTTGTTGGAAGACCGGATGTCCATAGCAGACCTTTACGTTCTCCTTACCATTCTTCTTCCTACTCATCTATACTACACCATACTGATTAAAGTTGAGTCAAGACCTCATCTGCATGTGCATACTAGTCCAGTTTTCTAAGTTAAAGCGATATCATCTTGAGTTTTCACCCATGCGACCCCCCTTAAATTTATTCACTATGACACACAAATTGATGGGTACTGGGCTTACTCTCTCTGCAATCGGAGGGTGACTTCTAGTGCTAACATTTATGGCACTGTTGTCGGGGAACGAATTGAAGACTTTTCCCTGGGTAGAATGACAACGAGCTTCTGATTCTGAAGGTGCATTAGACATCAGAACCATTGAAGATTGCAACTTGCACCTAGTGACTCCACAATTGAAGACTCCACCGGGGAGGACCCTGTTGACAGAAAGATGATCATATCGAAGGGGAAGACCAGGTATCAGTTTAGGAGCTTGCTTCATGAAATCTTATTTTTCTTTATCAGCTCATTTCTCTCTTTCCCTTTACATATAAAGAGGATTATCCTCTGCCTTGTATATTCAGATGACAATAAGCCTTCCTTCATTCATCCATCCTTGGAAGAAGAAGACATGCCCTCTTCTTTTGTTGTAGATGTCGATCCCATGTCTTTACCTCAGCCTATTCATAAAAGTGATATCTGTATTGCATCTCCTCTTGAAATTGATCACCCTTGTAGCCCCGAGGAGGTTGAAAACAATTCACAGTCTTCTCAAATCTCGTTACCCTCCATTATTCCTGCTGAGCCTTGCCATCAACTCGTTTATCCTCATGATCAACCCCCTGCTTTTCAAATTAAAATCAGAAATAAGTTGTCTAAACCTTTTAGGCTACCATATCGCCTTAACCCTTATCCTCCTGATTCCTTTGAGTATCTTCCTCGGTTTTCTGGAGAAGACGATGTTATAGCTGAGAGGTACTTGGGGGCCTTTGAGAACTTTGTTGACTAGTTCGAGATCGTTCATGATGATGTTACCATGAGGTTTTTCTCACATTCCCTATCTCGAGATGTTGTTGTGTGGTTTAGATGTCTAGAGGTCGGTTCTATTGGTTCCTGGACCGAGCTATGCCATGCTTTTTTAAAGTGTTGGGGTGAGAAAAAATCCCTTGATCAATATTGGTTTGAGTTTAATGCCTTGAGGAGAGGGGAAGAGGAATCCTTGGTTGTCTTCAACAAGAGGTTTTACAACATTTATCATAGTATG
>WSFP011534943.1:0-11882 GCA_009831015.1 Picea engelmannii
ATAGCAACATTTGAGAAACATACCAAAGGATTCAATATGAGAATGTTATCGAAGTTCAGATATGGGAAGGGACAAGGCCTTGGAAAATATGGCCAAGGCAGAGCCAAGCCGATTGAAGTGCATGAGTGTCCACTCCGAGAAGGTTTGGGATATGTAGGAGAATATTCTGAGGACGAAAGTCTAGTGATTCATTGCATACACTGCCAGAAGTACGAACACGATGCTGACCACTGTTGGGAGCGACATCCAGAATTGACACCAAAATGATTTCAGACTCGGCAAGGCAAACAGGCATCTCGAGCCAGCATCGACGCAAACAACGAGTCGTGAAAGAAAGGTAAACAGGTTGAAAGGTATAAATCACCTTCGCCCACCTTTACTGATGAGCATGCTAGATTCATGAACCTTATCAGGAAAACAATTCCATGCACATTTTGTAGCAGCAATAACCATTGTGTTGCAAACTGTTGGAAAAAAAACGTATATGGAAGAAAGATCATGGCAACAAGAAGTACGCCAAGACGTGATGACACGACATTGCAGGTCAAAGAGTATCTGTAAGAAAAGTCAGTGCAGCTAGGGCAAGAGTCAGAGAAATCCAAGGGGGATTTGACTCAGTCAGGGCACGATTCCATCAATTTTCTTCGAGCAAGAAACACTTTCTCACATTGTCAGAAGAGCGGACATTGTGAAGATAGCTTCTAGAAGTTGCATCTAGAGTTGCGGTGCTCAACAAAGTCTGAAGGGCTCGAGAAAAAGAAGGATGCTGCAAAGGAACATAAGGATGTTGTCGAGGAGTAGAAGGACACTATAGAGAAGTAGAGGAATGACCGCGACACTCCATTGGTAGGAGATGGGTCATCTGACTGGAACTGGGCAGATTTTATGCCCTATATGTAAATTGAGTCAGTGTCATTGTCATTGATGTAATAAAAGGGATTTGATTTATGGAATCACTTATTGAGTCTAGTTAATGTTAAGTCTAGGTTGTTTTTCATTAGTCAATTGATGTAAGGATATAGTCGATTGATGTAATAAACCTTTTGGGGACCAAAAGGTCTTTAGTGAGAAGGTGTGATCCAGGAGCTTGATAGGGCTCAGAAAAGCCTAAAACTCAATGTTCTCAGAATTTCATCAAAACAAACGTGTGTGTAGGCCTCGTCGATACGAACCCAACGCAACTTGAACAAACTCAAACGAACTTCATATGCTCCTGATATCGTGATCTGAATTTCATGTCAAACTGGCAAAAAAGTCAAAGTCAACAGTCTGTACTGCTAATGTCAGTAGTACGTCAACAGGACAGGTGGCAGATGACATCAACAGGGCATGTGGCAGCACCAGGACGTGCCATGTGGCAGTCATTTTTGACATTTTTAGGGGCTGATTTGGACCAATAAAAATTGGATACGTGGCAGCGTACGAACATGACATGTGGCAATCATACATCATGACACGTGGAAGGTACGGTGATGATGTGGAAGGTACGGTGATGACGTGGTAGGTATGACTTGGCAGTTGACTAGGTTGATGATTGGACAATACAATCCATTCACAGGGTGACACGTGGCCCAATCACAAGGCGCCACGTGGCACCCTAAATTTGGCCAAAGACGACTGGGTAAAAATTTGTTCCGCCTTTGGGGGAATTGAACCCGTGACCTCCAGGTAAGGCAACAGACTAGTAACAATTCGCTAACCAACAAGGCACATGTGTTCCTTGTTCATAAAAATGGCCGAAATTGTATTTAGGTTTGGATTGGGCATGAAATTTGGGATAAGCCCCGATCAGAGGGGGGGCTATCCACGCGACCATAGGTGCTAGACCAGGGCGCCAAGCATAGGATAAGGTCCTAGAACTTGGCCACATGGTGCTACATGTGACCAAGGTCTTGAATAAAGAGGGATAGCACGCATTTTTTCCCAAATGTGGGTTTTCTACCTTATTATTAGGTTTATTCATGATTTTTTATTGATTTTATTAACCAATTTTGGTTATTTGGGCATATCTTGGTGGATATTGGGCCAAATTGAGTGCCATGAAAAGTGGGATGTTGGGATTTGATCCCTCTACCTCATGGATATATAAACCAAGCCATTGTGAGGTTTTACACAAGGAAGAAGTAGTAAAGAATCTTGAATCCATGGTCAAGTAGTCTTGAGCAGTGTAGAGTAGCTGAGCTTTGGAGGCAATTTCCGAGAGTTCTACTACTCCGTTTTCAGTGTCGTTGGTTGCATCAGGTTTCTAAGATAGAGAAAAATATATCTAGTTAGTAAGAGCCCTAAATTATGCAATTGTAATGCATATTGTAAAGCAGTGAATATTGAATAGAGAAATCCTCCCTCACTGAAGACAAAGGCTCGGAGACGTAGACGAGATTGCCGAACTTCGTTATCAACTTCTTGTGTTCAATTTGTTGATGGTTTTCTTCTTTATGTGATCTGATATTCTCTTCATATTGTAAGCTTGTTTGTTGTCTTTATATTCACATGCACCGTCAAAAAAAGGTCTTGATAAAATTGAGGTTATAGTGTGTAATTGCTAAGCTTCGATTGTGGATCAAGGAGGCTACAACCCCCTATGTTCTCTGACTACAACCATAAGGTGGCTAGAACCACCTGTCCTTAATCTGTCCAACCGTCCTAACGTATAAGTAGAATGATGGAACCACTGTCACACTATCACTATCAACCTATACCAATAACCTGTAACAACCTGTACCAATCAACCTGAACCAAACAACCTGTACCAATAACCTGAACCAACATGTACCATGCATCAACCATGCATTAACCTTGACTCATCAAGATGTACCAAAATCATCAACTATACACCTCATGTATGTGACAACTCATCAAATATACACCTCATGTATGTTCCAACTCATCAACTACTTGTCTCAACCATGTACCCAGCATGTACCTCAACCATATACCAAAGACATACACTAATATAACCATCAAATGTTTTCTAAAAATGCATCACTCTATCCATAAACCAAATACCATAAACCCTTACATCAAACCATGTGCCACAACCTCACTGTTATGTTGCCTCAAGATAAACCAACAACTTCAACAACAAATCACAACCAAAAGACCAATACCCAGATGCCAAATACCAACAACAAAATACCAATTGTATCCCTCAACAAATATGATATATGTAGCAATACTGAACATCCAATACCATCTCAATAGATAAACCCTAGCTCACAAAACATACATCAAACAAGATGTGCCATATCTCTCATAAATAGACCCCAACCAAACAAGATGTGCCATATCTCTCATAAATAGACCCCAACCAAACAAGATGTGCCATATCTCTCATAAATAGACCCCAACCATGTTGCTGCCAAGATGTTTTTGCCACACTTTTTCTGCCGTGATTTTTATGCCGCATTTTTTCTGCTGCAATTTTTCTGCCACAATTTTTCCGTCACACTTTTTCTGCCACGCTTTTTCTGCCGTGATTTTTCTGTTGCAATTTTTCTGTCTCACTTTTTCTGCCATAGTTTTCCTACCACACTTTTTCTGCCGCACATTTCCTACTGCAATTTTCTTGCCACACTTTTCTCTATCAATAATACCTACCCAAATAACCTTTCACAAAATAGATATTCAATAGGTTCAAGTGTGATTAAATGAGAGATTATTGCCTGTTATTTATATTTTCATGTAACATCCCACTTTCCTTATTTTAGGGAGTTCTCCATTGACTTTATTATTTAAATAATTTCTTTTGCAAACACTTTGACTACTTTGACCTTTTGGGGCTTCTAGATGACTCATGAGGGTTCTCCAACTTCACATGGCCATAACTCTCTAACCATGAGGAGTTATGTGACGTTCTACATACCAACGGAAATGACATGACATGTACTATCCATCTAGAATATTCTCACCTACAAATATATCAAAACTCATACAATTATCCATCAAACAAACTTGGGTCCATTACCCAAACCTTTGTGCTACAAGAATTTGCTACTGGACTTTGTTCAAAGGGTTGACATCAATGACAACCAACCCAATTAATTAACAAAATTTATTGGCTACATAGATTTATTTAAAAATTCTTCAACAGAGTGAGAGAGAAGGGGAGAAGAACATACTCAAAACCAGTCCAAACAGAGCCACCATAAATTATAATTTCAAAGAAATCATATATTTGATGGATAAACATGTTGGTTTTTTCATACTTGTAACCAAGTGATTTAAATACTTGCCAAAACAAGTGTAGACAATTATCAAACCACAAAGGTTGATCTTTCTTACAAGGTAAGGGATGTAACTTCTCTCAAGAGTAATGAAAAATGATATGTTGGACTTCAAAAATGAGGGTAACATACACAGGGTGGTGGTTTAATTCCCACATCCTTGCAAATTGAATGCATGGGTGGACTCACATTAACCCAAATCCACATGCTACCAAACCCTTGCCACATCATATTTCAACTTTCGAATGAGTGCTATAACAACCAATCAAAAACAAGATTGAGTGATAATTATGCAGGAGATCTTGTGCCATATCCATATGTATCACATCATAAACTGTCATATCATCATAACTATCGGATGACGGCCCATATCAACATCTATGGTTTGTACGTCATTAAACCACATTTATAACATATACCAAATGAAATACATTCATATATCTTGGTTTGTGCACCCAATGTATAACATATACCAATGCTCGAATGGAAGCCCAAACAATACTTCATATTATCAAACTGGAAGTTCATATACATATACCACATGTTATATGAATTTTGATACTCCAGCCTTTATATAACACAACCTTATAACATGAAGCTCGAAAATAACCATTTCTTATGGCATATAATATATTTTTGTTTCCATGTATCCATTGTTACCTGTAATATATTCTTAGGAGATGCATATATAATATTTCAAACCCTTTAAATTAAAACATTCATCTCTTATGGTTATAACAATTAAATTCCCCAAAGACATAATCACAAAGTAATACCACTTCATGAGCAAAGGCGTATGTAGTATGGGGAACCCTTAAAAAATTTGATGAACATAGATTCAATCTTTTGTATGCAACCAATTTAAAGTAGAACTCATATTCAAGATGGAGAAATGAAAATATGATCATGCATATCTTAAATGTAGACTATCTTTTGAACCTTTTCATGCATGTGTTGTCATTCTAAGAATGATTGAAAATAAACTCTTCACTTGTTTTCACTTCTAGGGGGTCCCACCTACTAATCATATATATCATAATAAGTTTTTATTAAGACTTGACCATTTGTAGATTATATAACTAGTAGTGAGTTTGTGAGTCAACACCCCCTTGCATCAATATTTTTGTATGAGCTTGAGCTTTTTGGAAAATATTGTGTCAAAAGTTTTGAAATGTCCAACATTTCCAATGGACACTCCACCCATCATCAGGGATAATTAAATCTCTAATATGTTATAAAAGAGTGTTGAGCACTCTTTTCTAACATATTAGAGCTTCAATTGTTCATGATGATGGGTGGAGTGTCCACTCGAAACATTAGATGTTTCAAAAATTCTCACACAGTATTTTCCAAAGAGCTCAAGTTCATACATTATGATTAACTATGGAAATATACATACTTGGATCAATATTTATTCCATATCATACCCACTTGAATATGTCTCCACTTTTAAGAGATTATATAAATTGGTAAATTCGAAAATTGACGCTTGATTAAACTTCCATCTTAGTTCTTAAAAATAATTTTCCCTATTGGAAGCTCTTTCCATGGGTTGTTATGGCATGAAGTGGTGCAACTATAGCTGAAAATGATGTTATTAACTTTTGGATGTACTAGGATGCTCCCACAAATCACCTTAATTCAGTGGAATTACCAATTTTTGGCCACTTGATGATGCCTTCCCTCTTCAAAGGATCAATCTTGAGTTCTCCTCCATTGTTCACATACCCAAGTACATAAGGGAATGTCATGCAAATTCATATTTCTTATAGTTTGAAAACAATTGATGTTTAATACGATTTAAATCTTACAGTGTATGTGATATATGTTCTTCCCAGGTAGAGATAAAAATCAATATATTATACAAGTACACCATTATAAGTAAATTTGTGAAAGGACACAATACACTATTCATTAAACACATAAATGTCGATGGCACATTGCATAAAACAAAAGACATTACTAGCCATCAGTTAATCAATATGTTGTTGTGTTTTTATGTATTATAATCCCCCACTTTAGATAGTATTATGAGAGTCAGGTGGGGGGGTTAGAGTTCCTCATTCCTTGAGAAAATAACACCTTAAAACCCTAAGATCCTTGGGCATTCGTTTTTGCAACTTCCAGAATTTACACCTTCTCTAAAAAGGATTGGTTCTTAATGTTGAGGGTGGTATTTTCACTAATTCAAAAAATGATTTCTTTTGTTAATGTTTTATTCTTTCTTGTAAATTGTTAAACTAGGGGGGAGATGTTGTAGTCTAGATTCTCTCAAGTCCCACTTTCATTTTCTCTTTATTTTCCTCTAGAATGGAGATAGATTATTTGGTTTATTGTGGGTCTTCCCTATTATGATAAACATTCTTTCAAGGGTCACTTTTTTAATTTCTAATCATATTATTGCAGTTTCCAAAAAAAAATTGTTTTTGTTTAGGGAATGAGATCCATGCTTTAAATTTTGGTTCTCCTAAGAGACCATATAATACTTAACAAAAAGAATGGTGTTGGTGGATTTAGTCATCCCGGTATTATATATGGTTAATAGCTAGGAGGTTTGGAACTTGACTTAGGAAACCCTCCAATCCTTAAGTCTCACTTTGGAATAGTGACACTAAGCCAAGTTTTTTACAGTGTTCATGGTGAAACGTCTACTTTCATAATCATAAATAGGAAAGAGTCTTGGGTTAGAAATGGGGTCAAGGGGCTCTAGTGCATCTAGAGAACATTTTATAGATCTTCATCTCTCTTCCTCTACTATTAGTAGCATGGAAAGGTTGATAAAATAAATGGGTTAAATGACATCTAACCAATATGAAAGAGGTCTATATGTGTATGAGGAACCAACACCAAGTGTGATAAGGACCCCCCTGGGAAAAACCAAGGAAAGTAGATTAAATTGTTTGGAAAATGGAGAGGGAGATGATTGAACATAGTGGGAATATGTACCTATTATTTTAATCTATATTTACCCTAAAGGGACATTATCAACTACTCCATTTGTTTCTTCTAAAACATATTTAGTTCTATCTCTTTTCACCTATGAATTATGTCCATCTTAACCATATCCCCTCTTTTATTATTCCTCTCTTCATCCTCCTTCTCAACTCCCTTTCCCTCTATAGTGTCCATGGCCTCTACTTCCCCATCCATCTACTATGTTTCATGCCCTTTCTTTTCCTCTTCTTCCTTCACCTAAACCTTTTATTTATTCTTCTATTGTTCCTCTATAACTTTCTTATCTTTCTCTTTTGTGGCCTTATACTTTACCTCCTCCTCTGACTATTTCTTATTTGCATCTTTTTTTCCTTCCTCCTATGTTTATTCCTTATTTTCCTCTTCTTATACATATTTCTTTGCTTCCTTTGTTGTCATTTTCTATTCTTCTACAACCATTTTATTTTGTTGTGATTCCTTAGAATTATTCTTTCACTCCTCTTCTACTTTCTTCACTTCTACCATTTGTTTATTCCTCTATAAATTTCATTGCTTCATCTTCTACATCTTTCTTTGCTTCATCCCTTTCCTTTTTATTTTATTCCTCCTCTTCATTTCTCTTCTCCCTTAATTCCTCAATTTGAAGGGGAGGAATATTGTCAATATTAATAATCTCTAATCCTTGTTGGTATCCTTAAGTATATTTCTACAATTTAGGTTATCTTAGCTCAATAAGACCAAGAACTAGGGTCCTTTTACTAAAATATTCCATCATATTCTTGAATCCTGCCTTCTTATTTTTTGGTGGAGTAAATGTTAATTGAAAATATGTCCTTTTAGTAAGTTGTGTATTAGTAGTGGCTCCCATCCCTAGGTCCCTGGGTCTCTTATTCAGGAGGATCTGAGAATGCTCACAGAGGTCCATAAAGATCTGGAACGTCCATAGAGGTCCAAAATGGTTCATAAATTCTCAAACTTATATCATACACAATTATCTTGAAAATTCCATCAATTCATAGAGCTCAATGATAGCTTTCCAACGGTGCAAAAATTACCTCAAACAAAATTCGTATGAAAAAGTTATGAGCAGTCAAAGTTCTAGTTAAACTAGGTCAAAAGTCAATTTAAGTCCACATGGGAAAAAATAGTGAAACGTGTCACCATTGCAAGGGTGAGACATGGCACATGATTGTTGGCATCTGACTAGGAAAGATACAATCCAAGTGCTCCAATTATATGTTGACAAGTGGCACACAAGTGGTCCACTCCTATGATGACATGTGGCAAGGATGAACCAATGAGAGGTCGCCATGTGGAAACCTCCCATTGGACTATAATGGCATGGTTTATTAAAAATTATGGAGTCGATGGGGGTCGAACCTGTGACCTCCATAGCCTCCCAAATATTTACATTAAGCTCTATCACCAATACACCATGCATTTGTTACTTAACATCATATGGTTGTAAAACTATTTAATTTGTATTAAAGTTTGATTGGGTGGAAAAAGGGTCGAGGGCCTAAGCCCTCAACCCTAGCCCGTGGTTCATTGGATTCCATATAACCAACACCTATTATTGCGTTGTGTTTGCAACATATATGTTATTTAAAACATATTTTTTTAACCATATGACAAACTGTTCAACAAAAAATGCGTGAATATATGGTAGTCAGTGGGGCTTGAACCCTCGAATTAACCAAAAATCTATACATATGGCTTATTAAAACAAAATGTTCACCTTATACTTAAAACATGCCACGAAATTCATGCATTGGTTAGGGGCCCACATTGTATTTAATGGGTGAATTGACCAAGGATTGTACAACACTAATTAATGCATAGTTTAGTCTTGTAACTCATGCCCGAGGGTACCAAAGTTGTGAGGCTACACCATAAAGAATGCCAAGGGGTACCTTGACAAATGTTTAATAATTTTATGCTCATTTTGCACGATTTTTCGCCAAGAATCCATCAATGCACTTTGTTTCTACATTTGAGAAACATGTAAAAATTTCATTGTAAAGTGCAAGTATTTGAGCAAAATAATAAAGAAGGTCTATATTGGAAGTGGACCCAGAGAGGTAGCCCAAATTGGGTGAACTCCATTTTTCCAACTTGTGTATGTGATTTCATTATTGTTGTTGATTTCAAGATTAATTATTTTGCAAGTTATTTTATCATTAAAGTGGATTTGGTTAGATACGTTCTTCACATGTAATTTGCATACAACCAAGCGATCATTTTATTTCGAAGATCAAGTAGATGTTTTTATGTATGAAAATATTAATAAGCACTAATGATTTTTCAGATCAAGTTGGTATCAGAGTAGGTTTGACAAGTGTTTGCAAGTGAATGCTTACAAGAGACAAAATAAAACTTGGTAAAGGAAAACTTGCAAGTTATAAGTATGAAATTAGAAAATGATTTTGAAGACATAAGATGGCTTCTGAAAAGGGGGAAGAAGAAGAGAAACCCATGAGTCAGAAAGAGATCAGAGCTATTCTTCAATCATTGAAAGAAATAATAGATGAGTTAGAATGAAAAATTCAAAATCATGTAAGTGAAGAATCTTTGGTAAAATGAGAAGGAGGAGATGAAGGTGGTTGACCTTCATATCCCCCTTCACCATCCTCATCATTATCATCAGTTTCTTTTGAAGTGAGTAAAAATTAAACTTGACAAAAGAAGTCCTCTAAGAAGTATGCGCATAATCTTGCATTACTAAAATTGGATGTCAAGTTCTAATTTCCAACCTATGATGGAGAATTGAATAACAAGAAATTGGACAACTGGATCAAGCATATAGAGGTATATTGCAGGGTTCAAAATATTATGGATGAGGTTACAAGGATACAATTAGCGGCTCTTTGACTAAGTGGCACTCCCTTAATATGGTGAGAGAGTAATATGCAAGTTGATATTGTTCAAAAGGGTAAAGTAATATCTTCCTAGGATAAGTTTACTAAGGATATAAGGAAACAATTCTATCCACTGGAACATACACAAAAGATAGTGATTGAGTGGCAACATCTAATATAGGGTAAAGGCCAACACATTCAGGCATATGCACACAAATTCAAAAAGAAGGCATTATCACTAGAAATCCATTGTATACTCATGAAACTCTTCTAAAGTGTATTGGTGGCATGCACTCATATCTTCATCACATCATTATAATGTTTAGTGCTACTAACATTGATAGGGTTTCAGTAGAAGCTACACATCTAGAGTCTAGTAAGTCTAGGCATGCGAGCGAAGATAAGAATCCATTCAATTTCGAGAAGAAACCGAAAGGTAAATGGAAGAGTAAGAAATTATCCATAGTGAAGCAAACTGAGGGAATACCTACATGTTCCCACTGTAAGAAAAAGGGGCATGAGGAATCATAGTGTTGGAAGTTGCATCCAGAATTACGACCAAGAAAATTCAAGGAAAAAGGGAAGTAGAAGATTGTTGCATCAGCTCATCCATATCTAGGGCCAGATTCCAGAGATGAATCTAAGATCATAGTCATAGGAAAAAAATGTATATAAGATATCAATTCAAATTATTCAGTTCAATCCGCTAAAGCAGAAAGTGATATTGATAAAAAGAAGAGAAGTGAGCTTTTTCATGTCAGAGTGATAGTCAAGCATACCAAGAAAGATACTTTATTTGATAGTGGATCTCAAGTCAATATAATATCTGAAGCGATTGTTAAGAATCTAGGTTTGAACATGACACCTCATAAAAATCCATATCCATTAGGTTTGGTGTGTGACAATGGTAAGTTTCAGGTAACAAAACAATGTAAGATTATATTTGCAATAACAACTAAGTTCTTTGATGAGGTTGAGTTAGTTGTTGTGCCTCTTGAAATTTGTTGCATTGTCTTGGGAAGCCCATATCTATTTGACAGAAAGGATGTATTCTACTGAGAAGAAAATAAATATCATCTTTTCAAGGATGAGGTTTAATGTATTGTCAGAGTTCACCACATCAAAACTAATGTTTCTTTAGTGAACATAGGGAAAATGAAGAGAATCATGAATGCAAGTAAATATTTTGTTCTCATGATAGTAAAATAGAAAGAAGAAGACATAACATATGATTTATAAGGTTGTGATCCAAATCATAAGCATCAGTTGATCAACATCATATCTAATTATAATGAGTTGTTTTAGGAACCTACATGGTTTCCTCCTAAAAGGGAGGTTGAACATGAAATATATTTGCAACAGGATGCTCATCTTCCGAACATTGGAATGTACAAGTCATCAGTAATTGAGAATGTAGAAATAAAGAAGCAATTTCAGGAGTCTCTAGATAAAGGAATCATTAGACCAATCTCCTCTCTGTGTGGTTCTCCTATTGTTTTAGTTCCGAAGAAAGATGGAGCGTGGAGGATGTGTATTGATTTTCGAGCCATGAACAAGTTTATGGTAAAAAACCATTATCCTCTTCCTAGAATTGATGATCTATTAGATAAGTTAAAGAATGTTGTGTATTTCACTAAGCTAGACTTGAGAAGTGGTTACCATCATATCAAAACTACAGAAGGTGACATATGGAAAATCACTTTCAATACCAAACAAGGCTTTCTCGAATGGTTAGTTATGTAATGCACCAACAACATTTATGAGAGTGATGAATGATGTGTTCCAACCCTATATAGATGATTTTGTTGTTTTCTATTTAGACAACATATTGATCTTTAGTCAAAGATGGGAAGATAATATAAAGCAT
>WSFP011534944.1:0-11882 GCA_009831015.1 Picea engelmannii
CACCCTCTTATAGACATTCAATTATTGGATTTGGAAACACTCAAAATGAAATAGAAGGTTCATAACACAAGGTAATTTTTAGAACAAGGTGGGTCGAGATTAATACCCATGAAATTTTATTTCTTGCACCCCCTTGGACCTGTCCCCCTCTTATGGATAGTAATCAAACCCCCATTACTCTATCTATGTACACTTGCAACAACATTATCTTTATTTATCATTATAATTTACAAAATTTACATATTAAATCACTTGGCCCATGGCCATATACCTTATGAAAAATATATACATCACTCATCTAGGGGTAAAAATGGGATGTTACACATTGCTAGTTAATATATGCATCTAAGTGACTTGGTTGGTGAGCTCTTTTATTATCCCACACTTATTGTGTGAAGTGGTCTTTTGTTTTTTTTTCCAATAGAAAAATGTCTCAAAATTATATAAGGTATAATTTTTTTTACAATATGATATCGATACTACACGATACATATAAGGATCAACCAAAAGTATAAAGGGCTATTCTGAATATAGAGGAGACTAAAGATATGTTCTCACCAAAAGACAAATGCCCTCAACTAAAATAAAATTGCTAGATTTCAATGGCTTGAGATTAAATCTTTCCGCAAATCATATGTTAACACACTATGCATCTCAAGCAACTTAATATTCAAAGATATTAAGATGATTTGGAATGCTTTCTTGCCCATTTTACCAATGATAAACAATCAGTCTACCTTTGGGTTCCTTCACTGCCCGTTTTGACAGCTCATCTGCCTCTTTATTGTGCTCCCTGTAAATATGCTGGAAAATAATATCTTCAAATTTACTTACCAGATCCTTTGTTTTTAATTTCCATCCTTCGATATTCACTGCTTGGAATTGACCCTTTTGATTTATCCAATCGATAATTACTTTCGAATCCCCCAAAATTTGTATTTTTTTAATCGCCCAGTGTGATGCCAAAGTAAGAGTCACCCACAATCCCATGAGCTCAACCTTTGTGTTGGTCCTCGCTCTGCAATTCATGTACCATTTGGTAACCCTTGAAGCATGAGTCTTGAAAAATCCTCATGTTGCACAACACTCCCTGGAAGAGAGGGTCTCTCCATCAAAACAAGCCATAGTAGAGCCCTCGATGTGGATAAATTTACACACTCTAATTGGGATATGATTAGTAACAAATGGCTTCCAAGAAAAGGAAATCGATATTATTTTCACCATTGAGGGTTGAGAGGGAGTGTGTTCCTCAAATAAAACCTTATTCCTCTCCATCCAAATGTTCCAGCAAACAATGGAAGCCAAGCTTACTAGAGCATCTTTTTTCATTGACCACTCATTAAAACAATCTGAAACTGATGTGCCAACCCACTGGATTTTTAAATTATAGATTTCATACAAACGATGCCACACTGCCTTCTTGAAAGAGCAGTTGATTAAAAGTTGACTAACATTCTCATAGTTACATTTGCATATATTGCAAACCCCCGGGCCTTCCCAACCTTTCCTTCGGAGCACATCTCATGTTAGGATTTTATTGAATGATGCCATCCACACAAAAATTTTAATTTTGAGTTGCACAGGCCACTTCCACAGTTTATGAGTCCAAGAATTGTCACACTGGAAATCTAAAGGGTTGATAAGAGCTTGATAGATATTTTTTGTTGAAATAACACCGGATCCATCCCCCCCCGGCCCACACCAAGGTATCCTCCCCCAGTCTAAGAATAATGCCTTCACTCCTTAACACATTAACAAATCTATTCCATTCTGAAGCGTTATGACCAAATAGACCCAAAGACATGCTAGAACGCCATCGATCATGGAAGAGAGAACCATTATTAGTTTCTCTGGCCTGACCCAGGACTAAAATGTGCTTATTGTACAGGTGGGATCGCAAAGACCTTGAAAGTATCGAACTGTTCTCCAAACCAGCAATTAAATCCCTGCCCAAATAAATCGAGTTTCTAGAAACCGGGCTCCACCGAAGCCAGTGCAATAAAACATAAAGATTGTTTTTCAATCTACTCCAAATGCTTGACATTCTCTTCTATTTGTGGGCTTCTTTACGGATCCAGTCGACCACAGTAATTTCCCCCAAGTATTTGTCCACTAGTATTCTATGCCAGATGCTATCGGCCATGAGCGCCCTCCAAATTGTATTTTCCAGTAAAGAAGAGTTAAAAATAGCGAGGTTTCTGAGTCCCCATCGCCCACAACATTTTGGTCTTGCAAGGAGATCCCATCTATAGAGATGGAAGTGATGCGATGCCTTATGACCACTCCACATGAATTCAAAAATTAACTGTCGGATTCAATTTAAAACATTTTTTGGATTCATCTCCATAGACATCTAGAAGACAGATTGACTCTCCAATAAATTTTTGACCAGGATCAATCTGCTTCCGATCGATAGCCATTGATTACACTAGAACCCAATTTTCTTTTCAATCTTTGCCACCAACCAGCCCCAATCTTCATCTTTTGTAGCTTTTGGCTTTAGATAGTAGCCTAAGTACTTGAAACCAGAGTTTAAATCAGAAAATGTAAAAGGTAAGATACCTTTTAGTTGATTAAGCTCCAGATATCCAAGCCCCCAGAAGTGAACTGTTGTTTTTGAAGAATTTATGCATAGACCCGAAACTCCTCAAAAAGCTTGAAGAATATCAAAAATCAATCTCCACTCCAACAGATCTGCCTTGGACATTACAAGAACATCATCAACAAAAATTAGATGAATAATTTTCAAATGCTTAGTTACCCTAATCCCAGAAATACTATGATCATCGCTACCCCTGGAAAACATCAGGCTGAGCCCTTCCATAATCAAAATGAATAGATACGGGGATAGTGGGCATCCCTGACGAAGCCCCCTCCAGCTTTTAGAGTAATCTGTCACCTCTCCATTGATCAAAACAACATAGTTGGCACTATTTACGCAACACATTATCGAGTCTATTAGCTTAACCTCGAAGCCTACTATGAGTAAAATCAACCTTAAGTACTCCCAATCTACGCTGTCATAATCTTTTTTAAGATCTAATTTCAAGACCAAAGATTTGATTTTCTTGTTTTTTATGCTATGGAAAGTTTCATGGGATGAACCAATCACATCTTGTATCCTTCTTCCCTTTAGAAACCCCAGTTGTTTTGAAGATAGACACTTGGACAGAATCGGCTTAATCCAGTTTGCAAGGATTTTTGATATCACCTTATAAATGAGATTGCATAAAGAAATTGGTTGAAAGTCATCAAACGAGACCATCTTATTTACCTTCGGAATAAGGGCCAGAAAAGTAGAATTAAGACCTCCACAAAGTTGTCCTTTTTTCCTCAAGTCCTCCACTATCTCGAGAAGATCCTCACCCACAAGATCGAAGAAAAAGATAAAGAACTGAGTTGTCCATCCATGAGGCCCGTGGCTTCTTTATTTTTTAAAATTTTCTAGAGAAGATTTATTTCCTCTAGCATAACAGGTTTAAAGAGCATTTAAGCTTCATCCTCAGACACCATCTAGGGATAAAGGCTAGAAATCCTAACTAGCTCCATATAGTTTATTCTATCTTTTTCTCTAAAAAAAAAATTAAAATAACTAACATCCTCCTCTTTGATCGCCTACTACCCAATTATATTTTCTCCATTAACCAAAATTAATTCCCACACATGCTTCTGGTTCCTGTTATAACTTGCCATATTGTGAAAGAATTTGGTATTAGCATCACCACTTTTTATGCAAGTAATCCTGCTACGGATTCTCCAAGCCTCCTCCTCCCCGCAAAGAAATTTGTTCCTGTTTGATTCCATCTCATGGAGGTACCTTTCATCCTCTAGCGATAAGGGACCCTCTACTGATTTATTTAATAACTGCTCTATTTTCAATTCCCAATTTACCAATAGAAAATTTTCACGAACCTTTACTTCTTTAATCCAACATTTTGTTTGTCGCTTAAGTTATTTGAGATTCCAAATGAGTCGTTGATGTTGGTTACCCTCCACCAGAAATCAGGGGTCCTTCCATATAAGTGAACCAGATTAATGAAATCGAATTCCTACAACCATTGAGAATTAAACTTAAAAGGAAACACTATGTATAAGGGTGAGTTCACCAATTGAATAAGTATAGGAGCATGATTAGAGATAAAGGGATATTCCACCCAAGATATTGAGAGGCCCATTGTGGACAAGGAACCTTTATAAACTAAACATCTATCGAACCCTATAGCAACAAAAAAATGACCAACATGACCGTTGCGCCAGGTTGGGACCAACTTGGTCGGCTTAAGATCAACCAGCTTCAAGGAGGTGAGTAAGTCTCTGAAAAAAAACTCATTTGTACCCAGAACAAAGGAACCACCCCAGTTTTCATCCGAGGACAAGATGAAGTTTAGGTCAACTTCTATGATTAGATTTGGGGTAGATATTATATCGTTGTTTTCTACTGAACTCCAGAATTGCTTACGATATTTACACAGCCCATAGATATTTAGGACTGCCAACTCCTTTTTAGATTGAATACAAATACCTATTAATAAAATACCTCCAATAGTCAAAAAAGGATTCAGATCAAAGGTGCTTGGATCCCATGCGACTAGTAACCCACCAGAAGTGCTTAAAGAGTTGACTGCAGTTGCTTCCCAAGATGGACGAAGTTGGAGCAAAAGATCTCTCGCTTTTTGTTCATCTAAAAGATTCTCTTGTAAGAAAACAATGTCCGGTCTAGTACGATCCAAAAATCTACGAACTGAGGCATCTTTGAGGGTGCCTCCAATCCCTCGAATGTTCAATGAGAGAAATAACATCACTTTTCCCTTTACAGGGCCTTCATTTCTCTAAGGGCCCCAGTATCCAGGGAAGACTGAATACTGTCATTTGTAATCAAACTAGAATTCGTCTGTTTCTTACGAGAGATTATCGTTTTAATAGGTGAGATTTTAGAGGCTAAACCCAGAGACCAAGTAAAGGCCTTACCCCCCCTTCCGACTGAGAGGAAGACAATCCAATATCCAATTTAACATCTACAACTTTCTTTCCAAGGAAAATGGGAAGATGCTCAGAGTTACGGTTCACATTTAAGCTAGGTAGGAGAAAATCAAGGCCTGCAGAGAGATTAGATTCATTCTCCTCTTCCTCTATATAGCTTGGAAAAATTAGTGGGATACTAACTACTTCTTCTAGGGAAGGTTCCAAAGGCTGGTTTATATTAATAGAACGAGGAGGAGAGGATGGATTTAGACAGCTTAAAGGAGAAGATTGCTGCAAGGATATGTCAGACAGATGCCACAAAGAAGGGGATATGGATAATGGAGCATTCTTAGACGTGTTTGGAAGGGATGTACTCAAAATTCGAGAAGGATTATACTATGTGGCTACTTCAGGAGGATGTTGTAAGGGGGCTTTAGTTTGGTTCCTCGAAGATGTAAATCTAGAGGGTGTAGAAAGGGAGGTACTCAGAAAACGAGAAATAGTAGACTACGTGGCTGCTTCAGACTGGTAAGTTGGGTTAGGTAAATGAGGAAGTGGTGTGGCAGTTGTAGGGTTAGGAGATGAAGAGAGGAAAGTTTTAGGAAGAGAGGGTTCAATTGATGAGTCATATGGTCTAGGTAAGGAAGTCTTCGACAGTGTGTTCGTCAATAACCAGTTCGAGGAATTCATGGCCAACTTCTCCTCACTTGAAAGGGACTTAAACAATAGGGGACAAAGGGCTTGTAACTTACCAGTAAGGATTACTTTAGGCTCATGTTGCGGAGTTGTAGAGACTCGAGAGGTTTCTTTCAAGAAAATCAAAGAAGCATCATCTTCTATATAAGTTGGAGGACTCCTCTGTAGTTCAAAATATTCAGATAAGTCCTCCATTAACTTTCCCTTATATTACCAGCGAAGGTGACCCATAAGGTGGCACCGGTTGCACCAAAAGGGAAACCCAAGATAATCTAGGGGATATATAATCCTTCTCCCTCTCCATTCTATCTTTATGGTTTCTGGAAAACCACTGTAGATATCCATTTCCACAAAAACTCTTCCCATTTTCCGCATCGAGGAGTTAAGTAACTTGGAGTCTAGTGCAATGAATCTCCCCAATGAATCACCAATGGCCCTTAAGGCTCCTTGATTCCACAAAAACAAAAGGAGACCTAGTAGGAGTACCCAAAGATGTCTGAATTGAAATTAATCTGTATCAGGGTTGAAAGCAATTCTCCATCGTTTTAACATAAGACTACTTCCCCCAAAAACCCAAAGCGAGCTCAGAAGGAGGGTAGCATCTTCAGGGGAATTGCATAGAAAACTAAGCCATCCTTTGGTTAGATAAATAATCTTAGGGAAGTAACCAAGGAGAGGAACCCACTGGAGTTTTATCCAATCTTCAAGAGAGACTTTACTAAGATATTTATATGATACCCGACCTACGATAGAACGTAGTGTCATTCTGCAAGTATCCTCTAATCCCACATCATTTCCTAAGACCAGACGCTTAGCCTTCTTGTTGGATTTCCACAAATTTTGACAAAAGGAGATAGACTGGACCTGAGCACTAGGTTCCCTGTGTCCCTGTTAAGTAGAAGAAAAGTCTGAAGTTCCTAGCTATTTAGATGTAGATTGCGTAGTCCAAATATCTTTTGAGGGAGGGAGATCAGACTCTACAGAAAAGGGGATTTGCATAGAAGGATTACAAATATGAACAGAAGAGTGAAATGACTTGTTTGTAATAGGTGTGGTACCCAAGGGCCCCTTCTGCAGCTCGTCCACTTTGTCAAAAAACCCCACTCGCCTCCAGGTTTCCTCGTCATCCGGGATCATAATAGTCTTTACCTTGCATTCCAAATTTTTAATGAAACTATTCATTGGTTCCACAAGATTCCAATCAAACTGTCACTGCAGAAGATGAAAACCACTCAGTCCAAATAGAAGTATCTAAAGCATCTGTGATCCTAGGAGACTGAACCTCTTTGTAAAAAATACCAGTAGAAGTGAACTAGATGTCCCATCCACTCGGGAACAGGGAGGCTGAAAAGGAGGCACTCAGTCCAAGTAGAAGTATCTGAACCCTAGGAGACTGACCCTCTATGTTATAAGATCCAGTAGAAAGTGAAATAGAAGTCCCACCCACTCAGGAACATGGAAGCGTAAAGGGAGGGAGTGAACAGTCAAAGGTACAAGGTCCGACAAAACAGTTCTGCAAGAGTTAACGCGAGCTTGGAATAAAGGGGACACTGAAAGACAAGCAAAATCTAAATAACCATCGAATGTTAACCCAACTCCATACAGCAGAAATGATTCTATAATGAAAAAAAAGCAGACAGAAACCAGTCGTCAAGTCAACAATGGTAGAGGAACTAGTAAAGGTTCTGCACCAGATTTGAAAAAACTTCCCGCCCAGTATCATTTGGCTCCATTTTTACCCGCCAACAATATGTTGCTTGCCTTGTCTAACCATGTTAGGGAGGGTGATTATTTTTACCGCTTACCTAAAGATTCAAAATTGATAATGTGAAGTGGTCCTCTCACTACTTAGTAAGGCCTTGAGGTAATTCCCATCTATTCATTGGTGTAAGCCATCCATAAAAGGTGGATTTTTATAGATATATTTGATTGAGGGGTTTTGGAGGCTAGGGTATTTTTTAAGGATTCAAATATTATACATATGTATAGTATTCTAAGAGAATATTTTTGTTTGAAAATCATATATATAGATATGTAGGTGAATACTAAACAAAAAAACATATAATTTACTATTAAAACTGAATATTTAAAAACAAAATGGTCAAAATAGCCAATTGGTGAAATTTTGCCTCTTAAAAATACCATGTTGGAGGCTTCATTAACATAATGTCTAGTGAATAATAAAGGAGATCATTGGTAGTGGGCATTACCATTATAAATCCTAGTTCTTTTGTTTCTTGTATTGTATCTCTTGATTTACTTTACATTAATGGTGCAAACGCAAACGCGATAAGATGGTTTTTGGTCAAAATCATTTTCTTTTTCTAACATGTTCTCTCCAAAATTTCCATAGAGTTAGGTTACATATAACATTTGTAGAAATGAAATCGATTAGATACACCGTGTGGTTTACAACTTCTATCCAAAATTTGACCTAAATTTATGTTCATTATACTATGTACCACACCATGTAATGTACAAATTATATCCACATTTACAACCTAGATTCTTATTCATTATACTATGTAACATATCTATTATTGCACAATTACATTTATATTCTAAGTCATTTTACTCAAAATTCTAAGCACATATTAATTAATTGTGAATGTCCTCATCTTTATAATAGTTTTTTACATGATTACCACTTATACTGGTCTTTGTTATTTGATCTTAAGGTCTTCAATGAATTTCCACTTTTTAGTCCCTTCCTCGTCAAGGACTATAGCTTTCTCTTTGCGGTCAAACGTTATGACTTTATATTAATTCCTTTTCATTTTGTATCGTATCCTAAAGTATGGTTAATATTTTTATTTTTATTTTTATTTAAATTATATTTTTTTATTAATTTTCCAAATTTATGATCGCACTAAATTCCCCTGGTGGTGGATATTTATTTTGGAGCATTTATCAGAACATAAAAGTCAATTAAATATTTATAAAAATATAAAATGAACAATTGGTCATATTTGATGTGTGAACTTAATTCTTTGACATATTTTTTAGACACTGGAGTCTATGTCAAAGGCTATGCTCACCTAGATCACTACAATCTATGCAGTGGCAGTGACTCATTTGTGCCCTTCTTTTCACTACAAGGACTCTCCACTTGGTATCGTCATGTCAAGCACATAAACTCAATTCGACCTGTGGAATCTGGGATCCACTAGTTGTGCTATTACTAAAGCATACAAATAAATTGCATGAGCACCAACGGTAACACATTTTTTCCCATTGTTTTCATCTTTTCGTTCATATGCACTCTTTTCATCCTTTCATCCCTGCACCATACAAATTGCAAATAATGAGCACTAGTGGTAATCTTGTTTCTACTCATCCATATGTACTATTTTTATCGTTTCATCCATGTAGTATACAAATTGAAAATAATTAGCATGAGCACTAGTGGTAATCACTATCTTCCCTTGTCTCTATTTTCATCCTTTCATCCCCACAGCATACAAATTGCAAATAATTAGCATGAGTACTAGCAGTAAGCAGATAGCAGTAAGCATTATCTTCCCCCATTTCTACTCGTTCATACACATTTTTTTCCACTGTCTCTACTTGTACTCTCTTGATGTAATACCCAAAGGACGAGCCCCAGTTATATCTATGTATTTTAAACATTTTTTGTAGGTTGGTGAGTCGAGAAATTGTATGCTGGTAAGCTTATGTGCAAGTAGGACGGAGAGCCTAGGTGTTAAAGGCCAGGAGCCTGTTTTGTACATGTAATTATGCACTTTGTTAATATAAAAACATTGTTGCGTGTAGACTGACCACGAAGAAATATTGATGGGGGACTAAGCTTCCACAAGGCTGGGTAAGGGAAAGGGGGCTGAAGGTTTGGGCCTAGAGGCTAAGATAAGGGGATTACCTCTAAAGGGGATAATAATTTATTATTATTTACTAAAGGCTAAGGTGGACAATTGACCAAGTGTTGACCTAAGTTCTTGGAAAGGGAACGAGTGCTAAGTGGAACTCATGCAACTCCAGGAGGACAAGTGCTGACCTGGGCGCATGCGGTTCAAACGGATGAGTCAATTCGTGTTGGGGGTTCGTCCTCCATTCGGGCATCTGTTGTCTATCCTATTTTACTGGGCAATTGATATCTACATACCCTAACGCAGCTCTAAAACTAGAAAATCATGAGGCCGACTTGTGATGTTTTCCCGAGAATCCGACGCATCCTCCGTCTGAACCCATTTTGTCTCTATGTTGGACCTCTGCATAAGCCACACACCTCTGAAAATTAGACCCATGAAGTCGACCTGGGTCTTCTATGAAGCTTGATAATCCCTTAAATATCAATGTTGTGTGTGTTATAAATGTGGGTTGTTGCAGCCATGCAGTCCCTTGGCTGAATGTGGTTATCGTCGTTGTTTGTTCCTTGCTGAGTCTTGTTGTTGTCCTCCTTGTGTGGGAATGAAGTTGAAGAAGAAAGTTGTTAGTCCTGTGTGCAACACTCTCTCTAGGTAAGGGAGGTGGTTTTGGTTGAAGAGGAAGGTTTTCAGGTCTATGTGCAACACTCTCTCCAAGTCAGGGAGGTGGTTGTGGTTGAAGAGGCAAGTTGTCAGGCCTGTGAGCAACTCTCTCCAGGTGAGAGAGTGTGCTGAGGAAGTGAGAAATTCTGGAAGGGGTCCTGTAGCTGCTACAGAGCTCTGAGAATTCATCTGGCTTGTTGTTGAAGCCAAAGGCAAGGGAGGTGAAGCAGTTGATGGACTATGTGATAGTGAAGCTATATACTTCTGGGATGGGATAGGGATGTGGGGAATGAGAGCCTGTGAGTAGTGGGAATAAGTGGCTCCTTGGAGAGAATCCTTCCTCATAAATTGTGTGTCTTCCTATTGACCTTGCTTAGCCTAGGATTCCCTTGACCAGTGGAGCTTAGTCCCATCTCGGGGGTGACCTACTGCTGAGAGTGATGAGTAGTTTGGTCTAAGGCGAGGAGGTTTATGGAAGGTCTGGACGCAGTTGGTGGTGTTATTCCAGTTGAAAGATAAGTATAATTTATGTGTTTAATTTTATGTTATGCACACCCGTGATGATTGAATGTTATCATGTATTCCATTGCATGTGGATTTATTGTTAATCTTGTTTTGAATCTGAATGGTAACAACAACTCTGTGTTATGTGTTTAATTTTCGATTAAAATGCATGTTATGTGTGTGTGTGTGTGTGTGTGTGTGTGTGTGTGTGTGTGTGTGTGAATGTTCCACAGTGGTAGCATTTCCCGAATGTGGATGTGTGGGGATGTTACAAATTTGTATCAAAGCCAAGGTTTCAATGTTGAGCCTGGATGCGATGGATAAGTGGTCACTGGACCCAAGGTTTCAAGAGGAAATTGTGTCTGGAGGACTAATTTCGGACCTCATAACCTTCCTGAGTGCCAAGAAGTTACCTTGGTCGTGTTATGAAGCTCATGCGGAGTAGAGGTGTCATAAAACCATGACAGAAGTGGTATTGGGCCGTAGAGTAATGTGGACCATAGTGTTGGGTATGTGTTATATTCTTTGCATGTGAGTGTGTGGGTGCGTTAGATATGACAACTGTGTCTGGCGATCCCTTGTACTAGTGCTCTATTTGTGTCCTGTGTGTTGGGTGTTTTCCTAAGGGGGTCCCAGGGGAGGGTAGGTATGCCCCCGACTGGTTATAACCCAGTGTTCAGGGCAATGCCTTGATTTTTTTTTTTTGGGCGGTTTTTTCTATTTTTAGCAGTTTACTAAAAATAATCCCGGTTTTAGGGATTAGGGTTTTGGTATCTATGGAATACCTAAAAAAATTGTATATATTTTATAGTGAATGGTGAAATTCGATATAATGAATATAAGAAAGGTTTTCCCGATTGAGGGTTTCCGGTATAAATCTCTGTGTACTATGTGAATGAGCCATTGATTAAAGTCTGTTTTACTTAAGAATCTATATGCATTTCTTTACTTTACAGGTTTAAAAATTACATATGGTATCAGAGCTCATTTTTGGCTTCAGAGGGACTCTGTTGTTGAGGATTTGGCTCGGTCTTAATAGATCAATTTTATCTTGGGTCTATGATAAACCTGGGTTTAGTGGGAGATTTTGCAGTGGAGATTCGAGTATAAAAAGAGGAATGGCGAGCTCATCTAGAATCGAGATACATAAGTTCAATGGTAAAAACTTTGAGCTATGGAAGCTAAAGATGTAGGACCTTCTTGTAGACAAAGAACAATGGATCGCTTTGGATCCTG
>WSFP011534945.1:0-11881 GCA_009831015.1 Picea engelmannii
AATATATATATATATATATATATATATATATATATATATATATATATATATATATATATATATATGTATGTATGTATGTATGTATATATATGAATATTCATAATTATGTAACTAAACTACAATTGTCTAAATAACATTGTTGAGCTAGATAATTGTAATTAAAGGGTTTCACAAACATTTGATTGGTTTATTCTTTTATAAAATGAATAGTCTTGTTGAATGGATTGGATGCATATAGAAATTACTATAGAGATGATAGTTATTGATATTAGTACATGAACGAGACTTGTATGTACTAGCTACACATGCATTTCTTGCATATGTACACAAGTATGAATGAGTTTCTGGCTTACTTACTAATAATGTCAGTTATTTGTTATGAATGTGTGAACCATGTTTCTTTTCCCTTGTATCATAAAATATTTTAACTTCGGGATGAGGTTTCCTGAAGGGTGGGTGTATGTAACAACCCTAGTTAAATAGTTGCTTAAGGTTATCAATAACAGTTAATTAAATAATTAACTGTCCTAATGTGCATTAGTTAAGTAATGATTAATTATTAATAATATTAATTAATTAATTAATTAATTATTATTAATTATTTAATATATGTTGATTAATTAATTAATTGATTACTTAACACATTTAATGATTGGGGTAAAGAATTAAAGGCTTAATAACTTTAATTTATTTATTATAAAACTTTATGTATGACAGGGGATAGGGTATTGAATGGAGGGATAAGGTAGTAAATGGAGGGATATGGTGGGTGTCATTAAATGAAGGAGGAGGCGGTGAATGGGGAAGGATATGAGGGGGAGAGGCATTCGAAAAAGGGGACTTTTGGAGTTTCAGGGAAGGTGAGCATTTTGAGGGTAGGGAATATATTTTCTACTGAGGATATTTTATGGTTTGGAGTTCGGGTGAACTGTTATAGGGGTGCACCAGGTTGCTAGGAGTTTTGGGCTCGGCGGCCAGGAATCCTAGAGCTAGGGAGCCAGACAGGCTCTATTCCTAGCTGGGAGGGAGGAAAGATTCAATTTTGGGTAGAGTTTGGGCAGAGCAGCGGAGAGGACAACCATAGATTGAGAAATTAGCATCAGAAAGAGGTATGAATTTCATAAATTTGCTATGTTAAGTGGTTGTTAATTAAATTTACTTTCATGCTGTTAATAAATTCAATTTATGTCTAATAATAAATGATTATACGTTGATGATTGAATTGTATAGGATAAACTTTCTTCATTCTTTAATTTTAGCTTGTATTTTTATAAGGCTCTATGGGGACAGAGACCTTACATTGAGAATCAATGGTTTCCCATGGATAATAGATTCTCGAGTGGTAAAGATTTTTTTGTGAATACCTACTATTTGTGTGTTTTGTTTCAAGTACCTTTTCATCCATTTGACAAAGAGAATCTTTGTTTGATGGGTATTCTACTTTTTGTTTATTCCCTATTCTTCTACCCATTTTCATATAAACTTCTTATATAATATGAAATTTGATTTCCTTCGATCAACAGGGTGTTTACTTGACTCCATGTCCAATGGTGTTTCATTGATCCGCGTTTAGCTTGTTTCCTTTATTCTTTCTCTCTCAGTCTACCTGATCCACCTTCTTTCAAAACCCAAAACACATCCTTATTTATAAAAATCATTGAAATAACTAAGATGTTCTAGGCTTGACCCTATACCAGTCTAGGGGAAACTTCTAGCACTAACACCCCCTATGGCTTCCCACTTCCCTTTCAGGCTTCAGCAACAAGCCGAAAAATAAAAATCAGAGTTCTGTGATGACAACTTGGCACCTCTATGAATCCAATTCCTTGCAATTCTCTCACCTGGAGAGAATGCACACGAGCCTAAGATCCCGCCTCTTCAAATTAGAAATTCTATAACTTGAAGAGAATTCACACAATCCTGACAACCTGCCTCTTCAACTTAGCAATTCTTTCACCTGGAGAGAATGCACATGGGCCTGGAAACCCACCTCTCCAACTTAAAAATTCTCTTTCGACGCTCTTCAAAAAAATCCTACGCTTTCCATGGTACATGTACATGTATGTTAATGACAACATTAAAGTATCGATAACAGTAGCAAGGTGAGGTGGGTGAATAATGATTGAATCATGGATGCATAAGTTAAAGTCCCCAAAACGTATGTGCATGTTACCAACTTTACACTTGTCAAGCTGGACACTACATGGGCCACACATGGTTTCCTCACATGGTGATATATTTTCTCATAGGGACTTAGAATAAAATGATTTATCCCCTATTTTAGACTTTAACTTTAGGAATATTGATTAAATATTCCTTTTTGTCTTAATCCCCCTTAGATTAGCCTATTTTCTAGATTCTTAGGCCCCCTTTCCCATTCTACTAGACTTTACCCCCCTTAGTCTTCTTGTCACATTGTTCTGCATGTAGTCATGTTTTCTTTCATTAATTTCCAAGTGGAAATACATAATAAAAATTAGGCTCTTTGGCCAAAAGAGGTTCCCGACCGACTAGCCTATACACATACTTATAATTGTATTTCAACTGGGGTCCAACTTAGAGGTATTACACGTGACCAGAAGGGGGTTGGATTGTATGGAAAATATGATTATTACCTTATCTTCCCAAGGAATATTACACGGAGTTGTGGGGGTGTAACCAAAATTCTACCTTCGAAGATTTAGGTTCACAGAATATGAACACTCTCTCTAGGAAAGAGACTAGTTTTTGTGGAGTGCTTGTCAGACCTGTTGACATACTCTCTAGGTGAGATTTTTGTTTAGAGTTGTTTCTTGGTGAATTGTGCATTAGTCGTAGGGTCGAGAGACTTGATGTCCGACATGTTGTTGGTAACCCTAAGAGGGGGCATACTTCCTTGGGTGTGATAAGTGCATGGGGAATGAGGGACTGTGGGATATTTCTAGCAACAAGAACTAAGGATTGGGAAATTTTGTTGAGTTTCATACCATAACTTGTCACTAGGATCCTTTTTTCCCAGGTGGAGTTTTTCCCTAGCTCAGGGGTGACATGTTGCTTAAATGTTATGAGAAACAATGTCTATGGTTGGGAGGAATGTCTAATTCAAGGCCAAAGTTGGTGTATTTTATAAAAGATAAGTGTTCTTTATGTGCTTGTCTTCGTTACTTTGTGCATTTTGTCTATATTTGACATGGGTTAATTCTTGTATGTTGTTGCATATAATATTTTCTTCTATTATGTTATTTGTTGCTTACTCATGTAAATATGGAGTTTTTATCCGTTACTTTTAGTTGTGCATGAGTATGTTAGTTGATGGTAAACTCACATGTTAAGTTTAACCTTGTGATTTATTTTATGCATTTCAAAGAAGAGGATTGAGTGGTCGAGTGCATAGGATCGTAACTTGTGTACTTCAGAGGATAGAAATCCAGTGTGTGCGATTAAGGAATTGGATTTCATGCAAAATGAAATAAGAAGTGGCACATGGAGCCTAGGTGGTTATGTGCACAACTGTACTTTGTGGTTAGTATGATTGTGTGCGTAGTTGTTTAATTTGATTCTTCTCCTTAGGGTTGTTTTGAAAATAGATTGTTACTTCCGCAGTTAGAAGTTGTGTAGCATGACTCAATATTGGGTCGAGCACGTTAATTTAAGTGAAACTATGTGGATTGTGTTAAATTATATTCTTCACAATGTACTTTTAGAGTAACATTGGTCAGTGGTATGTTCAAAATGTTATAGTTTGGTTGACTTAGAACATGTGTAAGGTGATAACAAAAATCAGTAGGGGACTGGGTACATTACAAAGTGGCATAACAACATTATTAGAGGGTTGTATGGAGTGACATGGCCCAACCTGGGGTGGATGGGGACATTATAGATTGGTATCAGAGCCATTGGTTCAACACCAGATGTTGAAATTTGGTAGCTTGGAGGTACTTCTACATTGGCAGTGCTCAACATGCGGAAGTGACCAAGAAAATTTTCTCCTAGTGACTTTCTAATATGTTTTTACAAAGTGATTTTATAAAGTTGGGTATTTTAATTTTTTAAGGTAAAAGTGACTTTATGATGTTATGAGTCACTTTAATGACTTAAGTGATCTCAACAAATGATTAAGTCGTGACTGTTGATCTCATGAGGGAAATATCTAATCTTGACCATTAATCTCATTGGAAGACCAAGAGTTAGGGTAGTTACATTTAAAAATTCATTAAAAGGAAGCTCATTAGGAGAAGGAGGGAACACTTTTGAGGAGAGATTGAGGGAAGGTTAAGGGGCATGCATCCCAAGGAGGAGTGTAGGCTTGGAGGCAGAGCTACAACACAGAGGGTTTGGCATGCATCCCAAAGAGTGGAATTGACATGCATCTCAAGGAGCATAGCATCATTTAATACATTTCATACAACAACAATAAATGAGGTCATACATCTGTGCAATTTGGTCATATAGAAAAGGGAGGGCACAAAAATTGAGGTTGTCGTTTTATAGCAGGTTGGCATGATTTCCAATGCACATTTGTTGAGTTTTTTCTCCTATTCTGTACAATTTATTTTGGTACGGTTTTCTATGAAGATTGGTGACTTTTTTTGAAGATTTATTGGTTGTGCTAGGCCATACAGGTCATACAACCATGGTTGTCTTTGTTAGCTACAGTCTGGGACTGTTTGTATGATTCATAACTTGGATGAAAGAAGTCATTGAATATGTTGTAATATTGATGCCATTTACTGTTGTAAAAGCTCAGAAATTCCTAGAGCTGAATGAAACACTTTTTCCTCCTCAAAATTGTCCAATTTTCTAAATATTTTTCCAAGTGTTTATGCAGACATTTTTGTGCCAAATGTGGGTTATTGTCTGTTGTTCATAAATTAATTCCACTGCTATTTTATTTCATAACTTGTGTCTGATTGTTGTTGTTCATAAAGAACAACTGTATGATTGTTGTATCTTTATATGAGGCTGAAATCTAATGTAGACTAAGTGTATGTTGAAATAAGATGTATTTTCAACATGGTATCAGAGCATGTGCTCTAAAGTTTACTGGGAAGCTTTGAAACTTTGGAAAACAAGTGATTTGTTGAATCATTGGGTTGAATAAAAGGAGAAATGATTATTTTTCAGGAGGACAAAGATGACTTCCAACATCATATTTGAAGATAGGTTGGAGGGGATCTCCAACTACCTACAATGGAAGGTTACAATCAACCGTGTTCTCAAGGAGAAAAAATTATGGTTGTTTGCGAACACCATTGTGCATGTACCTACTTCAAATCCCATAGCTATTGATGTTCATGAGGTGAAGGAAACCAAGACTCAGAGAATCATCTTGGACGGGGTCAAATACCACCTTATTCGACACTTGGATGAGAAGAAGACAACAAAAGAAATGTGGGATGCACTGAAAATTCTATATGAGGAAAAGAACGAGAACTGGAAAATGGATCTCTGGGACAAGCTCCATGGTGCTAGGATGGCCAAAGGAGAGTTTATTTCCACCTACCTCACCCAAGTTGCACGTGTGAAGGATGAATTGGAATCTGTTGGAGAATTCATTCCTGACATAGATTTGGTGCGGATAGCCCTCAAAGGATTCACTAAGGAGAGGGAGGTTTTCTTCAAGTGTGTGGTGAGGAGAGAAAAGCTCCCTGAATGGAAAATATTGTGGGATGATTTTACACGAGAGGAGATATGGGAGGGGTCTCAGGAAAAGGCATTGGATGGTGTTGACGACAATAACATTTCTCTTGTGGTTAAGGGAAATGAGAATAAGAAGGACACGAGCAAGGAGATATTCTTTTCATGTCACAAGAATGGCCACTATGCTAGTCAATATATGAACAAGAAGAAGAAGAAGAAATCAGAACCAGAGGTGTTAGCTTCAACAGAGGTTGTAGAGTTTATCGAGAGATATGAGAAGGATTTCTCTCTCATGACTGGTCCCATGGGAAGTGGATTCTTAGTGTTCGAGGACATTGAGTCTTGGTTGGTGGATAGTGGAGATACTCGGCACATGACTAGATTGAGGTCAGTTTTCCTCGATCTTATAGAGATAGACTCAGACTACTAAGTGAATTGTGGAGCTAAGCCACAAATTGAAGTAAAGGGGGTTGGAAGGGTGAGATTCCAACTAGAATCAGGAGGTATTTTGGAGGTTGTCGAGGTCTTATACATTCCATAGTTGACTGTTAATTTTCTTTCAGTGTCATATTTGGATGAAAGTGGATTTGGAGTTATCTTCTACGGTGGGCATGTGTGTTAATATCCTGTAGGAGAAACTGATAACACAACAATAATGTGTGTTTTCAAGTATAAGGGCATGTACAGGGTGTTGGATAGACCTGTGTTGGGGTCCAGTGGATCTCTGGACTTAGATTCGATGTCGGGATGTTGGAAGGAATCACGGGATAAAGTGTTTATACCGAGGACTTAGTCTTCTTTCTGGACTCTCAAAGGACTCAAGAGGCATGAGTCAACAAATATGGATGCTCAGGAGAGTGTGAAGTATCCTAGGATTATGTCTTCAGTTCATGGTACAAAAAAGGTAACAACAGAGGATTCCACTACAGTGGGAGTAGTGGCTTCTTGTTTAGAGGGACCAAAGACTTCTAGTATAGAGGGAGCAGCTATGGCAGCTGATGCGATGGAGACAGATTCTGGTGGTGATAACAGAAGTACCTCTCTCACTATGTGAGAGTGTTGAAATTTGGTAGCTTGGAGGTACTTCTGCATTGGAAGTGCTCAACATGCGGAAGTGACCAAGTAAATTTTCTCCTAGTGACTTTATAATATGCTTTTATAAAGTGATTTTATAAAGTTGGGTATTTTAATTTTTTAATGTAAAAGTGACGTTATGATGTTATGGGTCACTTTAATGACTTAATTGACCTCAATGAATGATTAAGTCATGACCATTGATCTCATGAGGGAAATATCTAATCTTGATGGTAAATCTCAATAGAAGACCAAGGGTTAGGGAAGTTACATTTAAAACATCCTATGACAGAGGAACTATATCAAAATGGTTCTTCAAAAGTCTGGGATGATGGATTGAAAGTCCATGTAAAAATCATATGATGAAAAATATGAATAAGTTGAGATACTCTAATCTAGTAGACTTGTCTCTATATCAACAATTGATTGACTCATTAATTTATTTGGAGAATACTCATCCAGATATTTGTTTTGTGGGATGTTTAAATTATGATACACAACTGCATGGATTTATAGATTCATATTGGGAAGGGAGTGAAGAAGACAAAATAAGTTCTACTTGGATATGTTTTAGTTTGATATTTGCCACAATGTTATGGGCTAGCAGGAAAATAAAGTTTGTTTCACTCAACACTACAAAAGAATAGTATATTGCACCTTGTGATGCTTGTATGGAAGCAGTGTGGCTCCGTAAGTTGATTTATGGACTATCTGATCAGGTTTTGAATTCTACCATGATATATTCTAATGATAAGAGATATGTGAAGCTTTTAAGGAACCTCGTGTTCCATGATAGGTCAAATCACATTGAGATCAAGAATTATATTCTCCGTGTTAAATTCCATAGGGGATAAGTGATTCTCCAATTTATCACCATAGATAAGCAGATAGAAGATATTTTGGTAAATCATTTGTACAAGATGAAAAGTTTGCTTACTTAAGGGACAAGTTGGGGCTTGTGGAGACAATTTCCTTATTAAAAATGAAAGTGATTACTCCTAGGTTGGGAGGGAGAATTGATATGTTATTGATTTATGGATAGTCATTTTATAGTTCAAAAAATGGTCTAGGTTGGGCAGTTCCTTTTCGGTCCAGAAAGTGGTTCGATATTTCTGACGGACAATCATTTTCCATTTCAAAAAATGGTCAAGATTGGACAATCATTTTCATAATGAAAATGGTCTGATAGATTATTGATGTACCATAGACAATGATTCCCTTTATGGCCAGTGTGAGGGAATGGTCTAGTACATTCATTCTTCCTAGAATTGAATCTGAGTAGTGGTCAAGTATAATGGTCCACCTTGTCGGGAAGTCATTCTTTCAAAGTTCATAGTTGTGAGAAGTTTTGAAGAATGGTCCATGTTGGAGGTTGGTACAAGACAATCATTTCCATAGGAAATGGTTTAGACAGTCATTCGCTAGGGGAGACTCAATCTGTCTAGGTTGCACTATGATTAGTGTTGGAGGAATGGCCCAATTAGGTGAATGTTCCAGGTTCAACAATTAGGGAAAAAAATTCCCTAGGGAAGACTCATTCTCTCCATGTTTCACTATGATTAGTGCCAGAGGAATGCCTCAGTTAGGTGAATGGTCTAGGCTCATAAATTAGGGACAATTATTCTTCTGTGCTTGGGAAGAATAGTCTGGACATCCCATGGCTGATGTTTTACTTTCTAAGGGAAGATGCTCTTCTAGATCTCACATATGTGATTCAAAGAATGGCAGAGATGACTTGGTTTGTATAATGATATTGTTTATGCGGGTTGATATAAGATGATATGATTGTTATGTAGATTGTATGTCTCTGGATAGTAGTTGTATGCTATTGTGGTGGATGTTATCCACTGGTAGTTATTGTGTGTCACTGGTTAGTAGCGGTGTGCTACTAGGAGTGGTTGTGTATCACTGGATAGTAGTTGTATACTACTATGGATAAACACAGTTGTTATCCATTGGATGGAATTATAGAAGCAATATGTTGCTATTTGAGCTCCATGGAGACTACCACTAGTGTTGGAATTGATTTCCAGCTAGATGGATAGTTAGTGTGTTGGTGGAAAAAGATTCTCCAGGTGGAGAATGGTCTAGGTAGGACATATTGTTGGTGGAGAGATGTTCTTCCTGTGGAGAATGATCTATGTTGACATATTTTTTATGTACCATGGACAACTATTATTCTAGAAAATATGTCTAGATTAGAAGAATGTTATGTCTCTGTGAGTTCACAATAGTGACCAGAGTGGACAGATTGGTACACGAAAAAAAATTCCATGAGTTCACAGTAGTGGTTGGAGGGAAAATGGTCTAGGACAATCATTCTTCTAGGAAGTATGTCTAAATTAGAAGAATAGTCCCTGTAGCCCATGGCATAGCTTCCAACATATGTTGGAACATAATTCTTTTTGGACATATGTCTAGATTATAAGAATGGTTCTTGTATCACTTTGTGGAGTGAGTGACTTATTCAACATCATTCCTGATTACTCAGATGGAGTATGGATTTGAGAGATGATGCATTTGATTCTATTAGATGATATTGATAGTGATGATATTGCTCATGAGTTGATCTATGTGATCAAGAGATAGCTTGTGTGGCTATGATGATGCTACTGATTGAATGGTATATTTGTGATCAATACCATTTATTTAATACCTTCCTATATAGGAGGAAGTGTTGATATTATGGTAGTTGTGGGAGGTATTAACCTCTACATGTAACCTTTCATGAGACTATAATACTCTAGGAACCAAGAGAGACCCTAAATAGATGTGTAGAGACCCTATAAGTAATGTCATCTCAATAAAAGAATTAATATTTAAGTGTTAACCTATAAAATAAGAAGTCTACCTGGATAGATAATAAAGAGTAGTATAAATAAGAGGGCGCTAGAGCTCATTTGTCATTCACACTCTCACAACCACATATGACTAGTGGTGCACAAGTTTGGAGAGGGAGTGCAGCTGCAACTACTGCAACTGGTATTTTGGCTTTTGGTTGGACTTGGTCTCTTGGTTATGGTTTGTACTTTCTGCATGGTTTTTGGTTGTTCTTTCTTGGTGTGCTATGCTTGGATAAATTTGCGCTAGCCTTGGTTGGATATTTTTCTTCTACTAGAATTATTTTGTCTGTCAAGGTTAAGGTGCTCAAGGGTGGCCTTTGTGCCTATGGTTGGGTGATAATATTGCTATATTTTCTATGGAAAAATGAACATATCTCTTTATTTATAATATGTTGGAACATGAAAGGCCTATGATACTCAAAAAAGCACATGAAGGGATTGAAGGAGGACATTATGCAGGAAAAACAATTGCACAAAAGATTCTCTGCGCGGGGCTTTGGTGGCCAACACTACATAAATATGCTAAAGAACAATGTCAATCATGCAATGTGTGTCAAAGAGTGGGATAGCCATCTAGGAGGGATGGAATTCCTTTAAATCCACAAGTTACATTGAAATCATTTGATAAATGGGCCACAAAATTTGTGGTAATAATTAACCCACAAGAAATAAGATCAGAGGCAAGGTACATAATTACTGTGACAAAGTTTTTGACACGATGGGAAAAATAAGCACCAGTCACAAACTGTACCGTGAATACTCGTGGATGATTTTTTTTTGAGAATGTAGTCATAAAATGTGGATGTCCATGCATATTACTCTGTGATGAAGAAATACACTTCTTGAATAAAACAATTGCAACATTGACTAAGGAGTTTCAAATTCATCATCAGAAGAGTACCTCGTATCATCCTCAGGCCAATGGGATAGTGTAATATTTTAATAAAATGTTGGAAAATGATTTGAAAAATATCTTCAACGTATGGAGAGATGATTGGGACTTAAGAGTTCTCGTAGTTTTATGGGCCTAGATGAAGGCAAGTAAAAAGTTTATAGGGAAGACACCTTTTAGGTTGGTCTATGGGAAATAAGTAGTGATTCCAATGGATTTTATTTTACCTAGCTTGTGCATTACATCCATCACTGATATTTCAGAATCTGGTGTAATAAAGGAGATATTGTCATAGTTGGCACAACTTGAGGAAGATCAGTTTGTCACATGTTTCCATTAGCAAGTTTAGAAAACCCGAGAGAAGGCAAGGCATGAGATACACATTTAACAAAAACAGTTTCAAGTGGGAGACATGGTATTACTCTATGATAGCAAGTTCATGCAGCATCCCAAAAATTTTAGAATGTGCAGAAGGAATGATTATCATACATAAGGATGGAATTGTGCCAGTTAAGAAATTAATGCACATAAGAAAAAGACCACGAAAGAAATATATGTAAAAGAAGAAAAATTGTGCATTATGGTACTGACAAGATCGTTAAAAAGAATTAAATCATGAATGATGAAGACAAAGTGGAAATGATAGGTCATAAAGATGTCGTATAGCCTTAAGTGATAAAAGACACTAGAAATCACGACATATTGGCAATCCAAGGCAAAACTCACATGATGGATTTGGTAATAAAGCTACATTTATTTAACCATTCATCAACCACGTTCATGAGTTAGACAAGGTAGTTAAGGTATGAAGATACATGAACAGTTTGCAAGGAGGCACAAAAGCAGTTGAGGGGTGACAAGTCTTGGTTATTGTTACTACGCGTTATATGCAACAAGAGGGAACAGAGCACAGGTGAAGAACTAAGAATGAGACATAGAGCTAAAGAAGCTATCAATAATTAAATATTCTTATAGAAATGGCACCACCAAAGAACCACTGTCTGTACCAAAGAAGGTCCACACAAATGCATCACCAATAGAACTAGAGGTACTAGAGGTGGAGGATACTTTGGGAGTAGAATCATCATTGGAGATGAGGTTCTCTCATGATTACATCCCACTAAGAAAATATGATTCCCCACTAATGACAGTGCAAAAAAATGTTAACCACATATTGGTGATTCCTGACATACCAGAAGGGGTCATAATCGAAGAAGATATGTTGGGGAAGGTGCCATAAATCCATTATGTAGACCATGACATTACATATATAGAGAAGTTCCCTGAGCTAGTGCCTCACTGTTATCTGGAGTTCAAAGTAGACCCAACAACAAACTAGAGAATACATGTGCCCCAAGTATGGGTCAAAGAATTGGACCAAGCAGGCTTGCTTAAACTGTTCGACATCCCACACTTCAAATAGACCAACGAGGTAAATGCATGAGTAAAATTA
>WSFP011534946.1:0-11881 GCA_009831015.1 Picea engelmannii
CTTGGGTGGGGAATTCACCCAACATTAATTGGCAGGCTGGTATGACCTCTGCTATCTTCCTTTCAGTGCCAGTGGCTAACTGTACCAACCATGGCTTGGTCTTTTTTTGTGGTTGTATTTTACACTTATCAACAACTCTAGGGGCTATATAACTCAAATTTGAACCAGGGTCAATCAAAACAGACAATAGATGGTTGAAAACCATACCTTCTATTTACACCACTGAAGCTTGGTGGTCAGCTTGGTTATTATCCAATGCTGCATAAATATGCGACACACTCCTTTCCACATCATTGACTATGGTAGCTTCCTGAATGTTATAAACTTTCCGACTATTCTGTTGTCGGTGTGGACAGACTCTTAGGAGATGCTCTTCTCTGCAACCCCATCATTTTTGAGGTTCTCTCTTTGGTTTATTAGTCTTTACTGGTATAGGTCCAGAAGTTTTATTTCCGTTCGATGAGGGAAAGTTCTGCTAGAGTACACTCCGAGCTGGAAAGTTCATTCTGGGGTTCTTCTTGTAGTTCTTAAATCCTGAGGATTTGATCCCCTTTTTCTAAAATCTCGAACCACTCTTCTATTTCCAGTCTACACAAGACTCTGACCGATCTCCATATTGCTCATGATAATATGTTGCCTTTCGAATAGTGTCCTCTAAGGTATTTGGCTCATCAAATTCAATTCAGTTCCAGTATTCCTTGGGTATCCCACTGATGAAATGTTTCACCTTCGCCTTCTCTTCCTTGATGTAGGGTACATACCTCAATAAGTCAAGGAATTTGTTGACATATTCCTCTATAGTGAGTTTCCCCAGTTTGAGTTCATAAAACTCTTTAGCCTTTTCGTCGAAATATTTTTCCAAAAAATACTTCTTCTGGAAGTATTTCTCAAACTGTTTCCAGGACAAGTCCTCCTCCTGGACCCCTTTCATATTCTTAAGATCTTCCCACCAAATGGAAGCTTTTCCATTCAGATTGAAAGTGGCCAATTGGGCCTTTAAATTTTCTAAAAAATCATGGACTCTGAAATATTTCTTCAGTTCAAGTAGTCAGGACTCGACTTCCTCTCCCTTATTTATCTCACCGTCGAAGGAGGGAGGTTTGGCCTTTCTAAATTCCTCAAATTTATGACCCTTGGAAGTCTTTTGCTTCTTTTGTTTTCTTCAATAATAGGAACTGGTCCTATTGCTGGAAGAGCCTTCTAAATCACCAGCTTCCTTCTCAGAGGAATCTTCTGGCACTGGTCCTTTACCTCTGGGGTGGATCTTCCTTGAGGTGCTCCTCTCAATATGGCAACTGATATGACCATGTTTCTGCATCTTGGGTTCATGCTGCATTTGTCGTTGTAGGTCGGATAAGCTCTGCAGTAAAACTGCATTAATTTCAGTTTGATTTTCTTGTTCTTTCATCATCCTTTCATTGTCGGCCTTGCAGCTTTGCAATTCAACCATGAGACTCCTCACGGTCTCGGCTAGATATGGAGGGGTTATTATTTCTCTTCTTTCGTCAGACTCTTCGTCTCTATTGTGGGAGCCTTCTCCCACCTCTTGGTGAGTCACCATTCTCTACGTCTGTAAATTCTCGAGGCTGATCATCCGCTTAGGTGAAAATACAAACGCTGGTTATTAGTCAAGAGTTAGATACATTTTATAACCTACACATAAATTCATAACTCTTTCACATGCATACACAATCGAGTTCTCGTTTCCAAGTTTTGATCCTGGATAAGAGAATTAAGTTAGGGGGTTACTCCTCTTAGGAGTGCTTTGAACGGAGCTTATGCGCAACTCATTCATAAGCCCAATAAAGCCAAGTGTTGTAACCATGCTATGATACCATTTTGTCACATACCCACTAAAATAATCAAATTTTCATTGGTTTCTGTCGAATCAGAGCCCCCGAATTACCTACGGAGGCCTAGCGCAAGCTAGTTCTTTCTCTCTCTTTGCTCCCATGTGATTGCGGGTCATGATCACAGGTCAAATAATTTATGGTGCCTCTTTGTATTTCATGCCTCGGTGCTACAGTGACGTCGAATCGTTCGACTTTGCAACCGCCGAACCCCGACAGGGTTAACAACTGGCCAATAGGGATGAGTCCCTACAGGGTTGGCAAGTGGCCATTAGGAACGACCCTATCGTGTGGGTGAGAGGAGTACAAGTGGCGAGAGGGGAAACATGACACGGTGGGCGACGTGACAGGAGACGGGTCCCACTTCACACGCTACACTATTTTGGACTCCCCCCCCATTAAAGGCAGAATGGAAAGGGGGGTCCGGAATTCGCCTGAATGTCGTTGATCAAGGTGAATTGATCCTGACCATTTTCGAGTTTCACGTTTGATTCTGGACCCCCCCCCCACATCTAAAGGAAGAACAGTAAGGGGGCTCCAGAATGAAGCCTCAGTCGTAGATCTAGGCGGGTGGACTTTGGCTTTCCAAATCTGCGCGCCACTTACCCTAAGGCACACTCGTGCCCCAGCTTAAAGTTGACGTCTCTTCCCCACATCTGACGGTCATTATAGACCCTGAGATCCTCCAAAAGAATCTCATTCGTTCATCAGGATTTATCATCACGAGAGTCTGAACTCTCGACCATGGGACTCCCGAATTCTCGATCCCCGATTTCCCGATGCAGTTAATCTCTTGACACGTAGCCTCCTTAAATCGGACGATCCAGATCTGTCTCGGGGTTTCCACCATGGAAAGTCCCAATATCTCATCACCAGGACTCCCAATTTCGTGATTCCCAACTTCCCGAACTAGGAAATCTCACAACACGTGGCCTCCTTAAATCGGATGGTCCAGATCTTATCTTGGGGTTTCCACAATGGAAAGTCCATATATCTCGTCACCAGGACTCCCGAGTTCATGAAACCTGATTTTCTGAACTAGGAAATCTCACGACACGTGGCCTCCTTAAATCGGACAGTCCAGATCTTATCTCGGGGTTTCCACAATGGAAAGTATCGATCTCTCATCACCAGAACTCCCGAGTTCACGATTCCCAACTTCGCAAACTGGGAAATCTCATGACACGTGGCCTCCTTAAATCGGATGGTCCAGATCTTATCTCGGGGTTTCCACAATGGAAAGTCTCGATCTCTCATCACCCGAACTCCCAAGTTCTCGACTCCTGATTTCCCGAATATGGGAAATCTTACGACACGTGGCCTCCTGTAATCGGATGACCCAAATCTATTTCCGGGCTTTCACCCTTATTCACTGGGGATTTAACCCTCGGGTATCTACTGACATATCCAATGGTTGTTGGGTTTTCCAGCCGAGATCTGACGGTTCAGACAGGTTCCTAACTTGTGCATTCTCCCACGACTTCCTGGACGGGGAAAATTCAATGGCCCAGATGTTCTCATGGACCTTGGGGATCTATGATCCTGATCTCTTCACTACCCATGAAGACACAGAAGGTCATAGGGGTATGGCACTTAACATCCTACTTTATCCTACCAAATCTAACGATCATGAGTGACCACAGATTTCCCGACGGAATCTCATTCGTCTATTAACCCCTATCAAGGTTAAGGTACTTATCTTTCCATCTTCTTCTTCTTATCTGACGGTCGTGAGTGACCACAGATCTCCCGACGGGATCTCATCCATCGATTTGATACTTATCAGGGATTTCTTAAGGCCGTGCACCTTCACGTCCTCCTTCCAGGTTCTTGATGATGTTTTCAAGGAGGGTATCTCTATGGGTAGGTTTACCCAGGGTACTATCTAAAGTAGATAAGGGTATCTCTCTCCCAATAATCAGGCGTGAATTATGAATTAGATCAGTTTGCATATAAACAACAATTTAAGAGAGCATAAGCCACACGTAGTCTTTTCATATAAACATACAACTACCAGTACTGATCAAGACACCATACATACATTCTTATAATGAATTCATTCACGATTTCACAGCTTATGATCATAAATGTCAGCATACATATATTTCAAGATGTCAAAGGAAAAACACTTATCAGAAAGTAACACCAGGGGTTATGCAACTGCTAATAGGGGTGCTCGTTTCCACCCAACCGTAGGCTCATTGACTCCCAGTGGATTTACCACTAGCCACCCCCGAGATGAGACCATGATGCTATGAGAGTGTGTTTCTATTTTCCAGTGACCAGGAGCGAAGGTTACTCTACTTCCTCTCTGCTATCACCCACTCTGCATATCACCAGAGTTCTCTTCCTCCCCTCGCATCTGCCCCCCAATCGCTTCTACCCCACACATTATCCTCTTGCAAGGTTGCATGTGGCGTGATTTCCCTCACGTTGGTCAGGCCTGATGGCTCTTACGGATGGGCGGTTCACCTCCCCATCCCTCATTAATTCCTGAGGATCAATCTACCTACCAGCTTGCGAGACATTAAATTCGAGGCTAGCGAGCCGCTTTTGGTTCTCCGGGCCAGTGAAGTCCAAATATGGTATTGATTTTCGGTGGAAGTTAACGCCACCTTTCCAGGTTCCTTCCATCGCCTCTCTGCAGCCATCGTGGTCTCTTTTTCAGCATATCCCCTCTCAGCAGTCCTGCAATATAAATTCATAATGTTATTCACATTCATTGACCTTTTCCACAAGGTCCATTCACATCACATGTTCACATTTCTGAGTTTTCCACAGTTCTGGGCCAGTCCAGTTATTTTTACAAACTGGGGGAAACAGGGTGTTACATTACCTCTCGTGGGTTTCCTCTTTCCCAACAACCTCTAGGATATTACAGAGCTTTAACATAGTGGTGACCATACTGGGGACGAATTTCTCAACCCCGCATTTTCTTTTCCTTAAAAGAAAGCTCTGTTTCTAAACAAATTATAAATCTGAAAAAGCAATAATGTTTAGAGGTTGTTAAAGCTTGTAAATATTAATTTTCATACTCATAAAACTAAAAAATATATATATATAAAAACCAAAAATAAATATGGCTCCCAAAAGAGCTTATACTTGATCTCACCCAGACCCAGAACCTGCAATAGCAACCGATAATCCAGAACAGTTGCTCAGGAAAAAGGCCATTGTAGAAGGTTCAGGAAGTTGTAGTCCCCTTCAGAGGTCCCCTTCTCTTCCAGAGGAACTCGTTACCATTCAAGACCTTAACTTTGACACCATTTTTGAACAAATCCTGTTTAGAACAAAATCTGATAGCTTTGTGACTAAAATCATTTTAGATCTGAAAACCTTGCAACCCCGAACCCCTGAAATACTATCTCCCACTATGACCCCTCAAACTACTCACTCTGTGCTAGCAAGCCCCTCCTCCTCCTCGTCTTCTATCACTACCACACCTATCATCCAGGTTGTCGTCCCACCCACTCCACCTATCATGGCAGCCAGATACGCTCCCTTGGTGTTGGTCGCACCTCTTCATGCTATGCCCCAGGATTATCAAATGAGACTTCCATAGTTTGATGGAATAGGGCCCTTGAGCGCATAGCAACACGTTGATAAAATGAATGACTATTTTGATCTACAGGATGTAGATGAGGCTTACTTTCAAATGAGATTGTTTGCGCAGAGTTTGACCAGCGACGTTAAGAAATTGTACAAGGGTTTACGTGCTACCTCAGTGCTCGACCTTACAATGTTTCAAAGAATCTTTCTAGACAGATGAGAGGTAAAGAAAAATCCTCTCCAAATCTTGTCAGAATACGAAAACATCATGAGAAATCAAGGTGAGACCGTTCAAGATTATTGCATTCACTTCAATAATCTGTACAACGCAATTCCAGCTGATATTAAACCCCCACAAGGTTTAGCATTGATAAAATTCCCTGATGGTTTCGACGTTGATATGTCATATCAATTAAGGGAAAGAAATTCCACTACCCTGGAAGACATGCAGAAAAGAACAATAAGCGTGGAGGCTAACCTGTTGGCTAAAAAGGCAGGACAGAGGATGGAGAGGAGAGTCACAATTAAAGAAGAACCTTCCACATCTTCGTCTGATGCCAAATTGGATTTCTTAGCTACATCAATGGAAAGGATGATGGAGAGACTCACTGTATCTGAAAGAAACCCTCCTAGAGAAAACCAACCAGCTCCTCGAATTCAGAATCCTAACTTCAGAAGGAATCCTCCTTAAATTGAGCAGAGAGATCCCAGAGATCAAAGAGAATAGAGGGATCCTAATCAACAGATTAGACCACCCCTACAAAAAAATTATGTTGATGAAGGAGAATAAGTAATTGAAGAACTGGAGGATACTCACATAAACCTCATGGGCATTCACGATAACGAAGCTATTTTCCTCACCCAGGAAGAGCAAGAACTTTTTATTCTCTCTCAAACAAAGGTAAGTGAAGAAGCTGAAGATACTGAACAACAGGCATTTGAAAATGCTATTTTGGAGGTACACCGATAGTACAATCTGTGAAGTAAAAAGACAAATGGAATTTCCCAAAAAAAGGTGACCGAAACGAAGAAGATAGTCAAGACCAGGAAATCCCCTGAGCCTTCTACCGAGAAGAACCCTGAGAAAGGTAATGCTGAAGTTCCAGCAAAAAGAAACCTTACTATTCTGAAAAGATCATTGCAGACTGAGGTTTCATCAACTAACCCACCAAATACTTTTGGCCAGAAGACTGTGGTGGACAAATCAGAATTGTTGAGCCAAAGCAGAGCACCCACACCTTTCAGCCTCAAAGGGGAATTCGCCAAAGTGAAAATTCCCATTCCCCTTTTTGAGTTGATGACTAAAGACACTTACCATTCATAGGTGATTAAAGCGTTGAGCATTGAACCTGATATAGGCACAAAGGCCTTAACCGTTGGATCAATGAATTATTCAGATACTGTAAATCTTATAGATGATCAACCTGAACTCCTGTTCGGCCCTGAAGTTGATGGTCAAACTGATAATGGTGTTGTTGCTCCTTTTTACATCAGCCTTAATATACATGACCTAATTCTACATAATGCTATGTTAGATTCGAGTGCTTCCCATAACCTAATGCCCAAAGAAGCGATGGAAAAAATGGGACTCGAGGTCACCAGACCTTACAAGGACTTACACTCTTTTGACTCTAGCAAAGTCAGATGTATCAGTTTGATCAAAGACTTATGTATCACTCTAGTTCAGATTCCAGCAAAAAGCATGGTTATGGATGTTTTGGTCGCATACATTCCCCCAAAATATGGTATGTTGTTGTCTAGGTATTGGGGGGCTAATTTGAAAGCCACTTTGCAGTTGGATATGTCATATGCCACCATCCCGGTATTCAGGCAATAGAGAAGATTGTATAGAGAGACGTTGATGAAATATATGGTCAACAGCTAAGAAAAGCCACATAAATATCCCCTGTACTCTGCACATTCTAACCTAGATTTCTTTATCCTATATAACGATGGCGATATAGGAGAACAAATCACTCAGTTGGAAGAAGATACATCTGGTCTGAATGAAGGCCAAGAGATCACTGAGGCAGACAGAAAGAAAAATGTGATAAGTCAAGAATTGCCAGCAGAATGCTGGAGCATGGACTTCAAAAGGGCTGTAAGCAAAGAAGGAGTTGGAGTAGGAGTTTGGTTGCACAATCATAGATGCAGGTATTCGGAAAACCATTCTTACAAATTAAATTTTCAATGCACTAACAATATTGTCGAGTATGAAGCTTTGATGCTCGGTCTAAAACTTCTAAAGAAATTTGATGCCAAACAAATTATGGTAAGAGGTGATTCCGAGTTAATTATCAAGAAAATCAAAGGTGAGTATGCAGCAAAACATCCCCATCTCAGAGCTTACATGAATGTTGTTTTGGAAACCCTTAAATGTTTCACTGAAGTTGATTTATAGGTTATGCCCAGGGGACATAATATTTTAGCAGATGGGTTAGCTACGTTGGCAGCTTCGTGCAAGATACCTTTTCGTTCCACTCGTCCATACACGGTGGAGGTGAAGTGCAGACCAACTATCCCCGACAACATAAGATACTGGAAGATATTTGGGAACGATGACCAAATTGAAGATTTTCTGCAATGTAAAAATGATTTTGAATGTACAAACATAGACTTAGAAAATGAGGATGAAAATGTGACTAGATCTGATTTTAGAAATGATAGTGTAAATAAGATAGATTCAGGAGAGTTAGGTGAAGATGAGATAGAATCTGACATTTTACATTTAAAGAGTAATGTTTTACTTAGGGTTTTAGTTCCTTTGGAAAACCTTTTTTATTTTAATGATGTAGCTAAAAAACCAAAAATTGAAGCTAGTGGTAAAGAAGTTGAAGACGTTAACATAGGAACAGAAGAGAAGCCCAGGATAGTAAAATTTTATAAATCCTTACCCCCTGAGAAGAAACTCAAATACATTGAACTTTTCAAGGGATATTCAGATGTATTTGCCTGGGGTTACAAGGACTTGAAATCTTATGACACGAGCATCATACAACATAGAATCCCAATAAAAGAAGATCAAAAACCTTTTAGGCAAAAACTTAGGAGAATCAATCCCAAGTTACTTTCACTGATAGAAAAAGAAATCAAGAAGATGTATGATGCCAAAATCATAGTTCTGTTATGATTTTCCAAATGGGTTTCAAATCTGGTCCCAACCCGAAAGAAGTCTGGGGAAATCAGGCTTTGCATTGATTTCCGAAACCTGAACAAAGTTTCTTTAAAAGACAACTACCCATTACCAAAAATGGACCACATATTACAAAGGGTAGTTGGATCCAGTCAAATCTCCTTACTAGATGGGTTCTCAGGCTATAACCAGGTCCTCGTTCACCCAGATGACCAAGAGAAAACAACCTTCACAACACCTTGGGGCACCTTCATGTACGTGAAAATGCCTTTCGGGTTGATGAATGTTGGGGCCACTTTCCAAAGGGCAATGTATATCGCTTTTGTGGAAGAACTTGGCAAATTTATTACCATTTATCTGGATGACGTAACTGTGTTTTCCCAGTCCAATGATGAGCACTTATGACATCTCAGACGAGTATTCGAGAAATGCAGGAAATTTGGGATTTCTTTGAATCATAAGAAGAGTCTTTTCGGATTAGAGGAAGGTAAACTGCTAGGGCACATAATCTCTAAGGACAGAATTAAGATAGACCCCAGCAGAATCAAGGCCATTCAGAAAGTAGAGCACCCAAGAAATATCAAAGAGTTACAAACTTTCATTGGAAAAATAAACTTTCTGAGAAGATTCATACCCAACCTGGCTGAGCTTCTCAGGAACATCACAAACATGTTAAAAAAGGACACAAAAATAAAATGGGACACTGAATCTAAGAAGTTCTTTGAACAAGTCAAACATGCACTCACACAGGCTCCGGTCTTGATCAGTCCTGATTTCACCAAGGATTTTTACCTTTTTTCCTTCGCTTTTGAACATACCATTGCAACAGTATTACTACAGAAAAAAAATGAAGGGTATGGACAACCCATAGCCTTTTGCAGTAAGGCATTAAGATATGTTTCTTTGAATTATAAAATAATGGAGAAACAAGCTTTTGCCCTGGTAAAATCCATCAAGGATTTTAGAGTATATATTCTCCATTCCCATACTATCGCATATGTTTCGAACGTAGTAGTAAAAGACATTTTAACTCAGGACAATCCAGACGGTCGAAGAGGAAAATGGATTGCTATCATTCTAGAGTATGACATAGAGATTAAGCCTACTAAACTGATTAAAGGTCAAGGCCTAGCAAAGCTAATGGCTGAATCAAATTTCCATGCTCTCGATATTAATTTCTTAGCTGCAGTAGATTAACAGGGAGAGAAGGTGACTCCAAGCGTGAAAGAGGTATTTCTAAACTCTCCATGGTACACAGACCTAATATTTGTTTTGCATAACTTACAATCTCCCCCTGGTCTGACCAAAACTAAAGCTAGGTTTTTGAAATTGAAAGCATTAAAATTTTGCATTCTAGAAGGCAATTTATATTGGAAAGATCCTGGAGGTATTTTGTTGAACTGTCTATTAAAAGATGAAGCTAACAAAGTATTGCAGGATTTTCATGTAGGAGACTGTGGTGGTCATATAAGCTGGAAGACCACAACTAATAAAATTCTCAGAGTTGGGTTTTATTGGCCTACGTTGTTCACTGATGTGCATCAGAAATTGACTTCGTGTCATAAGTGTCAAGTTTTCGAGGGCAAAAAGAAGCTCCTTCCTTTGCCCCTAAAACTGATCTCGATAGAAGCTCCTTTCCAGCAATGGGGATTAGACTTTATCGGAGAAATACATCCTCCCTCTTCAGGCCAGCACAGGTGGATTCTCACTGCTACCGACTATTTCACAAAATGGATCGAAGCTGTACCAAGCAGGCAAGCTAATGATTCTGTCATTATTAAATTTCTTGAAAATAATATCTTGTCTCGTTTTGGATGTCCTAGAAATATTATAACTGTAAATGCAGCAACTTTCCAATCTAAGAAGTTGATAGACTTTTTCAATCAGTACCATATTGGTTTGGGTCATTCCACAACTTATTACCCTCAGGGAAATGGGCTGGCGGAGTCATCAAATAAGACCTTGGTGAACATTATCAAGAAGAATTTGCAAGAAAACAAAAAATCATGCCATAACAAGCTTGTTTTCGCACTATGGGCTGATAGACTGACCACCAAAAGGTCAATCAGTATGTCACCATATCAGTTGGTCTATGGCACTAAAGCATTTTTCCCCACTTCCTTAGGAGTTCTGGTCATGAAATTGTTGCAAGAGATGCAAGCCGAGCCGAACGACTCCCAAAGAAGAATAAACCAGATGATCCAATTGCAGCAGTCCAGAGAAGAAGTATACAACAAAACTTAGGTTGTCCAAGAAAGTATTAAAAATATATTTGAAAAAAGGACTAAAGAGGAGGACTTTGAACTAGGTGACTTGGTTCTGAGATGGGATTCCTGAAATGAAGATAAGGGGAAGCATGGAAAATTCGACAGTCTATGGAAGGGACCTTACATGATTCAAGCATTCTGAGGAAATAATGCCTTCTTTCTTAATAACAGTGATGGGACAAACCTGCCAGGAGGACCTGTAAATGGCAGAATGCTGAAGCACTATTCCCCTCCGCAGTAGGGACTTGCAGTCACACTTTTCCATTGTACAAACTATTTTTATTTTGTTTACAAGTTTTGAGTGAAATAAACCTGATTAGATGGTTGAAGCTCGTAGAGAAGGCCCTAAGCCTTTGAACATTGTTTTCTAATTTTCAAACAATAAAATTGATCAAGCAACAAAGGTGACTATGGAGAAAATTTCAAAACATCAGGAATCAGGATTCTTGGCACTTCACAAGGAGAGTACCATCCCCAGGTGGAGCTGTTGTTATAACCCTATAATTTATAGGATCAACTGGTGACTGAAATGTTATCTCTGTAAATGTTTTTGTGTGTCAAATGGTTTTTCATTCTGCAAATAATTTGAAAGAAAAGAAAAAGAAAAGAAAAGGAAAAGAAAGGAAAAGAAAGAAAAAGAATAAAAGAGGGCATAAAAGAAATTCAATAGAGCCCCATGCAATAACAATGACTTGGTCCATACCTTTCAAACATGGCCAAGTTCCTTTAAATTGATGTTGATAGGAGTAGTGAATAAGCTTGGCTAAACTGTTTAATCTTAGCAAAGTGATCTAGGTTAGTTAGTGAATAAATCTGACCAGACTGCCTAATCTTGGTCAGATAGCCCCAGGATAGAGTAATTCCTTAGTCCAACAGTCTAATCTGGACTAATTTTCATAGGTAATTAGGTTAGAACGTAGGATAGTTTTCTTTGTCTAAATAAAAACAGCTCGATGATCAATGTTGAACCATGTATTTGAGGTTTAAAAGGTTTGGTGTCTCACCCCTTGGTGATAGAAACATGGAAAATCTTGGGAAAAACCCACAATATGCACTAATCCTAAGTTTTCCAAAGCATAGAT
>WSFP011534947.1:0-11881 GCA_009831015.1 Picea engelmannii
AAATCCACCTCATAATGATTACCATGTGCCACTTCACCCTCTAACTCATGCATGTGCCCAATTCACTGAATATACTTTGAGTTTGACTTGGGATGAAGAGAGAGAAAAGGTAGGCACTCCTAGTGAAGTGAGAGAGGGATGGTGGGCGCTCCAGTTGACTCAACCAAAAGCACCTGGTAAACTTCTTTAGGCGCCAACACAACTCTTGACTCAAGCATGCGCCTGTTGACTCGGACTTGATCTCAGTCAACTGTAGTACCTGCCACATCACTTTGTGACTCAAGTATGCACCCTAGTTCTGCCACTTTTCACTGTTAGAAACTTCCAAGTGTCACAATCTGAAACTTCCATGTGTCACCTCAATAGGCTGCCACATGTTGCATATTGGCCTGCCAAATGTCACCTCTGCAAGGTTGCCACGTGGCAAATTGCATGGCATACTGCTAAAAATAAAAGGTGCTTGCATGTCAATGAAATTAGGCTCATCAGTCTCAGTTTTCTACAAGGAATCCAAATATGTGTTCAGATTCGACATGCAAGCCTCTAAACTGGGGCTGCTGTATGAAGTGTCATGCATGTAATCCGGAAGAAGCTTTTTGGAATCCTGGGATTGGAAGGATTCTGAATATACCATCAAAACTGCCATGTGGACCTTTGAACTCTATCTCCTCAAAAGTAGGAGAACTGCTAAAAATAGAAATCTCTGACTGATCTCCTGAAAAACTGTGCATACTCTGTCTTTGAAGCAAGAAAACATCACTTAACGAATCTTGTATCTGAACTCAATGGGAACTGTCTTTGGCTCACACAAACTGTCTCTGAAAAACTATCTGAATGCCAGCCAAATAGAACATGCTAGCCTCTAACCCTCAGGATTTACAAATGAGAAAATCCAGGGGTTAACAGTGTCCCAAATTCTCTTTCTGCAGATCTGATTTTCATGTGTTTAGAGCAAATTTCATGGCTGTTTTGATATGCTATTTTATTGGGACAATAATGCTGAAATGTTGAGTGATCTGGCATGCCTTAGATGAAACTTAAGATATGAAATGTACTGTTATATTGTCGTTGTTAATGAATTTAATTTTCAGATCTGCATATTTGACCAGATCATGCCGTAAGGGCTATTGCATTGATTTAGTGTTCAAGTATTTTGCAGTGTTTATCCTCTCAAACTTCCCAAGACTAGTGGTGGACAAATTTTAGGTATTTGCAGGTGTGTTTTTGAACATTTCCATGCATCCCTAGGGTTGAATATTCTATGCGATAAATCTGTGGCCTCATTAAGTGAGGTGGACATTTCAGAGTGGGAAGATTTTCTAAATTTCTACAAGTTTATGGTTGTATTATCAATTCTATATTTATGATCTATGGTTTATTCATATGCATTTGATCATTTGAAGTTTTCTTTTCTAAATGTTGAAAAAGTGACATTTTTGTGCCTATATTTTTATTTATGTACTATATATGTATACATATTCTACGTGCCCTGTTTTGGGTGGTCTACATACCTATGTCAGTGCATCCCTAAGGTTGAATATTCTATGTGATAAACTTGTGGCCTCATTGAAGTGAGGTGGACATTTTAGATTGGGCATATTTTCTAAATTTCTACAAGTTTATGGTTGTATTATCAATTCTGTCACGTCCCCACAGTGTGCCTAGTCGAATCTTGCGATCGTGCACCTCTTGAGGGTGTGCGACACCGCGACATTTCTCACTTAGCTGCTTGGCAACACTAAAGATACTTCGTCGGGACTACGCCTCTTCACCCAAAGCATACCCATACTCTGTTTTAGGCTACCAACGAGTCACACTCCTACTCTAGTGCAACTTTTGTATACTTAGACAATTGTTAACAATTGTTAACAACTTTAACACTTAGTCATATTTAAGCATACATCCATGAACATGAGAAGCCAAGAGAACAACAATGGAACAAACGAAAGACATACACAGATATAGTGCAGGAAACACAAACCGTGCCTAACACCCGACTAAGTTTTTGTTATTGCGAAACAATTACAATATGAGCACTACCGGATCGATTTATAAATTCGACAGAGTCACACAACTCGCCTCCCCTCACCAAGACACCCATAGACATATTTGTGATACCAAGACTCTCTGTCACAACCATCTCCGCAACCTTCTGTAGTGCACCTTAGACGTGCCCTCAACTGCATACTTGCTGTCTCTTCGTTTCCATAGACTTCACAAATTTTGGTTTTGCCTCACACATGCCTCCAATAGACCTGCATTTCCAGACTTCCCCAAAATCGACCCAAAAGAACCTCGCCCAAGTCTGTCAACCGAATCCACCTCAAGGCAGCACAAGTCCTCCCATGTGGAGCGACTTGGCTCGTTGAGGGAGCTCGTCCCTCTTCGTCTAAGCTTGCCTCTGAACCACACAGCTCTCCTTGCTCTCTTCTAAGCTGCCTTCTTTGGTTGTGTGCCCTTGTTCTCTTATAGGGACTCCAAAGGTCACTGCTGCGAACCGTCGTGTCCTTTGGGGTGTCGCGCCGCTTCGCGAACCCATGTGTCCAAACGAATCATCACACCGCTTCATAGACCCAGTCATCCAAACGAATCGTTGCGCCCCTTCACGGCCCTGATCGCCCAAACGAACCCATGCACTTGTCAACTGTCGTGCCCCTTGGGACTAGCGCGCCCCTCATGCCGACGTGTCCCAATCTCTTGGTTGCTTCACACTTGGGCAAGCCCCTTGGTGCGTTCGCATGCCCAAGGCGTCCACTTTCCCAACTTGTGTGCCATAGCAACCCCAACTTCCATCTCCTTGAGGACTTGGGCGAGGGTCTCCATGCCCATCTAGTCGAAGACCTTACAAATTCCATATTTTTGATCTATGGTTTATTCATATGTGTTTGATCATTTGATGTAGTTCTCTTATCTAAATGTTGAAAAAGTGACATCTTTATGCCTATATTTTATTTATGTACTATATATGTATACATATTCTACGTGCCCTGTTTTGGGTGGTCTACGTACTTATGTGACACTTACTTTCAATTTTTATGCAAGATTGACATTTTGTGAAGGGCTTTGCACAAGTAAAAATCCTGTGATAACAGTTCCTCCACAATAACCTATGAATAACCGCATAAACTTTAGTCAAGACCTTGGTTCTAACCTTGACCACTGAATGCAATTCATAATTTTTCTTTTAGCATTTCATTACAAACACACACACTATCTTTTTGCAATAATAAAAATACAAACAAATATCTGATATGTGGATGCAACATAATCCAGTCAGAGTGTGAATTCTTCACTTAGGAGCATATATAGAATGTTTGGTCCCTAACAACTTCTAAGTGCACTTTTGTAAATGGTTTAGTCCCTACTACCTAGCACCTCCTCAGCATATCTCAGTAACTCTAAAAAGATTTGACCAAATGATGGACATCTCACAAACACCCTTTCGCTGTGGTGTTTCCTCTTCGCATGTTTTTAATATTAATTTGTTCATTTACATTTTTCAGAATCTATCGCGGTCCACAATTTTATCTTGCCATAACATACCACAACAAGAAAGTCATAAAATCAAATAATTATTTTTGAATTAATTTAGATATCCAGTAGTCTCATGATCGTGATTCTACTTTTTCAGTAATATTTCATATTTCTCTTTCATTTTTGTCAAAGAGAATAATACACTCTATTTTCATTGCAGAAACAAAGACAATCCCACATAAAAGATAGTCACACGCAGATTCGTCCAAAAGTACAAGAAAACATAATACTTATCTGAAAAAATTATGGAAATTATTTTAATTTTGTTTTGGAGGAAATTATCTCTACCCTTAGAGATCTAATTTGTCTTACATTGCCATCACACTTTCTGCTGTGCATTCTGCGATTCATCTTTTTGACACAATAAGGTTATTTTCCTTGGCCACAATTCTGACAGCACTGTCTCATTAATGCAAATGATATAGGTCCAAAAATACATATGCACAATATTATAACAGTTGACTATACTATCTTAGAAGATATTACAGGTGGCACAATTGCAGGTAGTGCAAACTGCATTCATCATTATAACAGCAATAAGTTGTGACGTTCCATAAACAGAATGTCCAGTCGATAACTATTCACGATTCCAACCAACAATCAACAAGTTCTGAACTTATGAACAATAAGAAGCTGCCTCCTGAAGGCACTTATTGCAACAGAACACATGATTTCCATATTTTCAACTTTCAAGGTACTTCAAAAAGTTCCCAAGTAAGGCTAAACTAATTGATTGATTGGCCAAAAACCCTAGTTGCCAATGTATCATAAACCCTAGTTGACATTTTGAAATGGTCAGTCCCTTATGTCTGTACATACCAATATGTTAACTCAAAAAGTGCAACTATACTTTCGTAAAGCTTCCACAATGCACAACACATTGTCAATGCAAATTAATACAGCAATACAATGGCCACCAAATCAAGTTGACAGACAATCAACAAATCAAACAGTTAGTGATGTTATAAGAGAAGATAATGTACTATGAAAATATTCCAAGTCTTTTCAAATATCACGAAAGACAAATATATCTCGAGAAGAGAATGCAAATCAAACACAAGTTACATCAATGTAGAAACTGGCCAACTCAAAGGACAGGTTCTCCAACTTCGACCCTCAAATTGACCTAGATATAGAAAGATTTGCAGCCTCTCAACTGGTTGTTAATTTTAGGCAACAGGTCAACATCCTTGCAAGGAAAACTTCGATTTGGATAGATCAACTAGGATTGTCAAGGTCAAATAACTTACACTTTGTTGAACCTTCAGGAGTTCTAAACAATGTAGAAGGAAATTTGATGGTCATCACCATTGATGTCTATTTTGAAGTCATCAACTTGGCATATGCAAAGAATGTGTTACAACAAAATCTAGCACCCCTGCATGGTGTGAAGTCCTAAGCATCAAGGGGCTAGTTTTGTGCACTCAGGAAGGTTACCCACTGTCACCACAGTAGCTCTTCCTCACACTTTGGTTGGCTCTTCTCCAACTCAAGGTGGGTTTCCTTAAAGATAAGACTGCTAAGGCTATGGAGTGGAGGCACGAGGTGATTTTTCAAGAGTAAGTCTTAACAAAATGGTGGTAGTAGTAGAATGGATTAATGGGTGGTGTGAGAACAAAAAGTGATGGAAAACCCCAAGATCGGTGCCTACCAAATCTTGGGCAAAATGGAGTTAAAAAGGCATGGATCTCAGAGGGCTAATGCACGAATGTGTTAGGCAAATAAGGGCTGCTGTGCCACAAATCAGCCTTAGCTTGCTGAAAATGGAAGCAAAAAATTATCTTTGGAGAGCTGGGAGTGCTACTCTAAAACTGTAAACAAAGCCATGAAGGTGACATTATATTGGTTCAAGCAACAACTTAGTTTGTTAGATGCAAGTTTGATATAACTGTTAGAAATAAAGAGATGTGCTCGTTTTTCCATAGACAATATAACAATATTATCACCCAACCATAGGCACAAAGGCCACCCCCGAGCACCTTAACCTTGATAGACAAAATAATTCTGGAAGCAGACCAATAGCCAACCAAGGTAGCGCACCTTTCTCCAAGGCTAGCACACCAAGCAAGAATAACCAAAGATCAAGCAGAAAGTCCAAACCATAACCAAGAGAAAGTCCAACCAAAAGCCAAAATCCCAGTTGTAGTAGCTGCAGCTGCAGCCCCTCTCCAAACTTGCGCACCACTAGTCCTTATGCAGTTGTGAGAGTGAGTGTGACAAATGAGCTCCAACGCCCTCTATTTATACTGCTTTATCAAACTTGACTGGGCCGATTTCTCTTTCTAGAGGCTAATAACTCAATATTAAATATTCTCTTGAGCCGACTTGTCTTCTAGGGTTATCATCCAACGTTTTAGGGTTTCTCTTGCTTCTCGAAATATTCTAGTCTTGTCAAAGGTTACATGTGGAGGTTATTACCTCCCATAACTACCATAATATCAACACTCCCTCCTAGCTAGGGAGGTATTAAAGGTAATGGTCTTGAGCACAAACAGACCATTCAACTAGTAGAATCATCATAGCCACACAGGTTATCTCATGATCACGTAGATCAACTCAAGAGCAACATCATCACTATCGGTATCATCTGATAACATCAATTGCATCATCTCTCGAAGCCATACTCCATCTGAGTAATCGAGCATGATGCTGAATAAGTCACTCACTCCACAGAGTGATACAAGAGCCATTCTTCTAATCTGGACATATGTCCTAGGAGAATAAATGTTCCAACAGATGCTGGAAGCCACACCATGGGCTACAAGGACTATTCTTCTAATTCGGACATACGTCCTAGAAGAATGACTGTCCTGGACCATTTTCCCTCTAGCCACTATCGTGAACTTAGGGAAAATGGCTGTCCACCAACAATCTTTCCTGCCTGGACCATTCTCCGCCTGGAGAATGTCTGTCCATCAACACACTGACTATCCATCTAGCTGGCAATCATCTCCAACACTAGTGATAGTCTCCATGGCAATTAGAACAATGCCATCCAATAGAGCACAACTGTGTCTATCCATAGTAGTACACAACTACAACCCAGTGGTATACAACCACTCCTAGTAGCACATGGCTACTAACCAGTGACACAATCATTATCAGTGGATCACATCCACCACAATAACATACAACTACTGGCCAGAGACATACAGTCTCCACAACAATCATATCATCTGATATCAACAATATCATGATACAAACTGAGTCATCTCGACCATTCTTCCACTCACATCTGTGAGATATGGAAGAGCACATGGCCTTAGAAAGTAAAACATCAACCATGGGCTATCTGGACTATTCTTCTCAAGCATAGAAGAATAACTGTCCCTGATTTCTGAGCTTGGACCATTCACCTAACTGGGCCATTCCTCCGCCACTAATCATAGTGCAACCTGGAGAGAATGAGTTTGCCCTAGGGAATGCCAGTCCCTGATTGCTAAATCTGGACCATTCACCTAACTGGGCCATTCCTTCGACACTAATCATAGTGCAACCTGGAGAGAATGAGTCTGCCCTAGGGAATGATTGTCCGGACCATTTCCTATGGAAATGACTGTCCTGCACCAACCTCCAAAACGGACCATTCTTCGAAAATGCCCACAACTGTGAACTTCGAAAGAATGATTGCCTGACGAGGCAGACCATTCTACTTGAACACTACTTATAATGAATGCCAAGAAGAATGACTGTCCTAGACCATTCCCCCACACTAGTCACAAGGGGAATCGCTACCTATAGTATATCAACAATATATCAGACCATTTTCATTATGAAAAGGATTGTCCGATCTGGACCATTTTCCGAACTGCAAAACGACTGTCTGTCAGAAATCTCGAACCACTTTCCTGATTGGAAAGGAACTGCCCAACCTGGACCATTTTCTGAATTGGAAAATGACTGTCCATAAATCAATAACATATCAGTGCTCCTTCCCAACCTGGGAGTAATCACTTCCTTTTTCAATAAGGAGGTTGTCTCCACGAGCCCCACGAGCCCCAACTTGTCCCTTAAGTACGCAAACGTTTCATCTTGGACAGAGGCTTTACCAAAATATTTGCTATTTGGTCATCTCTGGAGATGTACTATAGAACCACTTCTCCCCTTTGGACTTTATCATGGAGAAAATAATGCTTGATCTCAATGTGCTTTGACCTGTCATGGAACACCGGGTTCTCTGAAAGCTTCCCACAACTCTGATCATCACAATATATCATGGTCGAATCCAACACCTGATCAGACAGTCCAGAAACCAACTTACAGAGCCACATTGCTTCCGTACAAGCATCACAAGCTGCAATATACTCTGCTTCTGCAATGTTGAGTGCAACAAACTTTTGTTTCTTGCTAGCCCATGACATCGTGGCAAAGCTCAAGCTGAAACATATCCAAGTAGCACTTTTTCTATCATCTGCACTTCCTGCCCAATCTGAATCGATAAATCCATGCAATTGTATATCATAACTTAAACGTCCCACAAAACAAATATCCGATTGAGTATTCTCCAAATACATTAACGAGCCAATCAATTTTTGATACAGAGACAAGTCTACTGGATCACAGTCTCTCAACTTCTTCAGATCTATCATCATGGGAGTTTGCCATGGATTTGCAATCCATCAACTCGGACTTCTGAAGAACCATTTCAATATACTTCTTTTGTCATAGGAAGTTTTTACCACGCTTCTGCTGTACATGAGAGGCTCTGCACCTAGTTTGCTTGAATCCATACATGGTCTTCTTTCATCTGCATTCAAGGGTTGTTGATGATTGCAGCTATGTGAGACATTCTCCAGCTTACAAACCTGTGAGATGTGGATCATTGCAGCGATGTGAGTCTTTCTCTCAGCTTACAAACCTGAGAGAAATCCCCTAAGAAGGGTACGTGGTTCCTGCCTGAGACAGAGCTAGGAACGTAGAGATGACCTCTTCCATTTAGAGAGTTGAGAAGAACTCCAGATGATTATCCAGTGGGAAAGGTGATCTGTTGAGTTAGACATGCCTGTGGTTGAGCACAAGGTGAACGTGTGAAATCCCAAAGTGTTGGGTGCATCGTCATGTGAACATAAATGAAGATGATGTATTAGCCTCCTCTGAGCAACAGAGTTGACGAGAAGACTCCAAATGATTCTCCTGTGTGAGGCAGTGGGAAAGAAGATCTGTAGAGTGGACGTGCCTGTGGATGAGCACATGAAAAGTGTGAAGATCTGGTTCTTCTATGTAATGCAATGAACCAGAGATATGACATCCCTATGGATGTGCCCCTAGTTAGTGGGTGTATCAAATCCTTTGCTATATATATTGTTCAAGAGTCAGACATGCCTGTAACCCTAATTGTTATGTAAAGGGTATAGGTCGGCCCCACCTTAATGTGATTAATAATAAATGTAAAATATAATTAATCTAGTCAATATTAATTATAATAATAATAATAATAATAATTATATTGTGACTTAGTGAGGTCGGCCCTGTTGAGCCAATAAACACTTCAGTTGATAGGACATGTCTAATATAAGTAAAGGAAGATTCCCCATTGTGGAAACACATCTTTCATGCGAGTTTGGAAATTTCAGCAAGTACATTTACTTGGGAAAAGTGTGCACCTCTCTTGGGCGCTAGTCTTCTAGGGTTTGAGCACCCTCTTGTGTGCTAGGTCTTTCTTGGTGGTGAAGGTCTTTCTCTTGAAGAATTTAGCAAAGGATTTGGCTGGGTTTTCTTCCCTTGTTGAGAAGGGTTTCCCAGGATACTTCTTGTGTTCTTGTGCATGGTGTTTCTTCTTGTGATCTTGGTTGTTGCAACATTCTTGTTTATGGTTAAGACAAATGCAAATTGAAATGAACTACATGCTTAACCTATCTTATTGAAAAATCAACATGGTATCAGAGCATAGGTCTTGAAGATCCCATTGCACAAGCATTTTCCAGCCTTTCTCTCACACATCTGCAGAAACCGTACGACCCTCCTAGGGTTTCCAGAAATTCTGTACGACCTCTTCTTCTGAGAGCTTTCACCACTCAAAACTTGGACGCTTGGGCTAAAAAGGACATAGAAGGGTACGACCTCCTTCAATGCACCTCCAACAAGTCTCAAATTACATTTCCAGGGATTTCAAATTTTTATCTCTAAGGGTTTCTAGGGCTTCGCCAAAATTCTACAGAAAATTCTGAATTGTAATTCTGCAAACTTCTTGAAGAAGCTCCTTAACTTACCAGGGCTATCATATTTATCAAGGCTTATTGTTGGCAGTCATAAGCCCAACAAAACCTAAAAGTGCTAGACTAGCCTAGCTGTTAGGTTTTCTAGCCTAGTTGACAAGGTTTTGTGAAGATGAGCAAAATCATGATGGGAAGCAAGATTTAGTTCCAGGGAGACAATACTCCAAAGAAATGAAGACATCAACATCTCAGCACTCTCAGGTATGGTTCCTATCAATGACAAAACTTGGCTAATTGACAATGGTGCCTCCAGGCACATGACTGGCCTTAGAAATCATCTAACACTATTCATTGAGAAAGATACACATCTACATGTTGTTCTTGGAGATGACACCAGATATAATGTGAGAGGAGTTGGAACTTCTACTTTCCAACTAGATTCAAGTATGCATCTTAAACTAGAAGAAGTACTATATGTACTCGAAATGAAGAGAAACCTTGTCTCTATTTTGGCCTTGGAAGACAAAGGTTACAAAATCACTTTCTCAGAAGGAAGAGTTCTTGCATGGCACAAAAACTCTCATATAAGCTCTTCAAAAGTAATTGGTATCCAAGAAGACAACTTGTACAAGTTGACCATCAAACCTGTTCAAGCCCTACTACATGACACTATCAGCTTGAGTGAGTTATGACATAGAAGACTTGCTCACATTCATTATAGAGCTCTTCCAGCTCTAGGGAAAATGGTAACAGGTCTACCAGGGATACAAATTCAACATAAAGGTGTTTGCAAAGGTTGTGCCCTTGGCAAAAATGTTAAAGGATCCTTTCCTAGCAGTGACAACAAATCCAAGGAAATCTTGGACTTAATAAATTCAGATGTATGTGGGCCGATGACTGTTGCATCCTTAAATGGGTACTTATACTATGTACTCTTCATAGATGATCACTCCAGGAAAACTTGGATTTACTTTATGAAAAACAAGGATGGAGTCCTTATCAAGTTTCAAGAATTCAAAGCTCAGGTTGAAAACCTGACCGGAAGAAAAATCAAAATATTGAGATTAGACAATGGAGGAGAATACACCTCAAAAGAATTTAACAGTTTTTGTATTGAAGCAGGAATTAAGAGGGAGTTCACAGTTCCTTACAACCCTCAACAAAATGGGGTTGCTGAAAGGAAAAACAAAACTATCATTGAGGCAACTAAAACAATGATGCATGATCAGAGTCTACCTACGACTCTATGGGCAGAAGCTTGTATGACAACAATATATGTTCAAAACCGTAGTCCTCATCAGATCCTGAAGAACATTACTCTAGAAGAAGTATTCACCAAGGTGAAGCTTGAAATCAGACACTTCAAAATATTTGGATGCCCAGTGTACCTTCATGTACCCAAAGAGAAGAGATCCAAACTAGAACCTTCAAGAAGAAAGGGTACATTTGTAGGATACAACGAATCCTCAAAGGCATATCGAATCTACATCCCAGGTCAGAGACAAATTGAAGTAAGCATAGATGTTACTTTTGAAGAAGAAGTAGCCTTCTAGAAATCCAGAGAAGCTCAGATGGAAATCGATGGTGAAACAATACCTCCTCCTCCTTCAGCAGTTCAGAGGGAGACATATATTATTCTAGATGAGCCAATAGCTCCAGTTGATCCAAATGCTCCAAAAGATTCAGTTACCCCAAGCAACATACCCAGAGACATCACAGTTGGACATAAAAGCCCTGCTTGGGTTCGACAAACTTTAGAAGAAGTAGAAGGGCATAAAGATCCACAAGGAGCAACCAGAGAAAGCAAGAGACCAAAAATATTCTCAAGCTACCTTTCAACCATGACCCACATTATTGACTCAGAGCCAACTTGTCATGGAGAAGCTTCAGGTGATCAAGTATGGCAAGATGCCATGACTGAAGAATACCAATCTATATTAAAAAATGATGTATGTGATGTTGTTCCAAGACTAGAGGGAAAGTCTGTAGTGACCTCCAAATGGATTTACAAAATCAAACATGTTGCTGATGGAAGCATTGAAAAATATAAAGCAAGATTTGTGGCCAGAGGGTTCTCACAAATAGAGGGAGTCGACTATGATGAGACTTTTGCACCTGTAGCCAGATATACCTCCATCCGATCTATCATTGCACTAGCTGCTTCCATGGGTTGGAAGCTACATCAGATGGAT
>WSFP011534948.1:0-11881 GCA_009831015.1 Picea engelmannii
GCCTTTAGAAATTTCTCAACCTCAATCTTGATGGCTGTTGCTTTCTTGGGATTGACTGGACGAAGTTTTTGTCAAACAGGCTTGGCATCAGGATACGTTGTGATTTCATGTTCAACTATTTTCGGATCGATACCTGGCATTTCCTCATAAGACCAGGAAAAAACGTCGCGGAATTCTTTGAAAACATCCGTGTAAATTTGAATCTCTTCGGGGGAGCAATCCGCTCCAACGAAGACATTCTCCACGACACCAGGGTTTCAGGATATGTTGATGGGTATAGTTTCAGCGATAGTTTCCATATTTCCCTCAGCATAGATTTCCTGCGTAGCTAAGAGATTAATAGGACACGGCTGATCTCCCGTCATGGTAACGGTGAATTCTCCTGCTTCGATTCGGCTTAACTTTGGGAGAAAATATGATTTGTGATGAATATCTTCCCAAGGTTTGTCCGGACTAGTCATTGCTTCCATTACTACTTCGTTAGAAGGCAAGACTAAGTCCAACAAATCGATGTTAGTGAGAGAACTCTGAGCCCAAATAGGCTCTAGAAATGGATCTAACTCTTGTGCAAGAGTCGGATCAGGGTTAGCTGAAAATTGCTGGACTAAAGAGTATGCTACCTCAGTGGAAGACAAGGGCATGGACATGCTTGAGTGCCCTGTTTCATCCATCGTGGCTGATGGGGAAGGAAGAATCCAAGGATCCTCAAAGTAAGTAGTCCGGAACGACGAAAATTGAAAAATCTCAACCTTATGGTGATTAGATACGAATTTGATATCATCGTGAGGAGGTGGGAAATCGAAAGTACCCATCAAGGATGGGCACAAACCAACTCCTACGTTAATGACACCTGGTTGAGGATTATCAATCATCGAGACCGTGGATGCCCCCAAAGCTGGGTCAGGTCTGGAGAAATATAGTTGATCAATGGTCACTATCCGACCCTCATGTGGAAACAAAAAGACTCAGAAAACTGTAGCAACCACAGCTTACATAGCATAAGTCCAACTCCGTCCTAACAAGAGATTATAGTCGAGGGGAGCATCGACTACCTCTACTTCGACACACATGGTTTTCCCTCCTAACTGCATAGGGAAAGAAGGAATGATGCCATGTGGTCGGAATGAAAGACTGTCGAAAGCAGTGAGGAGAGTGGGTGATGGAGACAAAACAGGCTATCCAATGGCCTTCTAGCATGCTAACGACATAACACATGTCGAGGCGCCCTCGTCGACCACCGTGCGGAAGATATTCCGAGTAAAAGTTTTTGTGGGATGAGCCACTACTATTTGAAATGCTACATGGTAAGGCAGACGAGGTTTTAATTCGGTTGTATCTAACATGATGGTGCCTGGATTACAAGTCTTAGTAGAGCCCAAAGCGGTTAACAAGGATTTCCTCTGAGCAGGGCAGCTTTGGAGGACCTCCAAAGTAGACATCGCACAAGGGGTTTGTGATAAATCCTCCACCACAGAGTAATTCTGGGCGGCCCTTGCGTTTGGGTTGTGAGAAGATTTTTTAAATGAACCCTTTGGAATGCATGTCATTGTTTCTCCCAACGTCTTCTCAATTTGTAGAGGAAGAGATGGGAGATCAACTTCTTTACCCTTCTCAGAAGCGCTTGGTTTACTATAGTTGTGCGCTTTAGTCGTTATGAAAGCATCACCCCTAACCATATATATGTTTGTGGATGAGAGATTGTTTGGAGGAGGGAAGGATTCTTGGCTGCCCCCTTCTGTGCTTGTAGAGGCTTGAGTTAGATTTTTCCCATGTTGAAAGGGATTAGTCAACACTGCTTGTTGTTGCTGTGTGACAAAATTTTGGGCCTCTGCAAGTCGAGGACAAAGATGGGTCGGGTGGTCCTCTGCACACAAGTTGCATGGATACCTCATCTTCCATTTTTCTGTGTTGTCCCCGCCAACATTATCAGTGGGTTTCTTATCCCCTTTACCCTTCTTTCGTTGTTTTTTCTTCCCTTCAGGTTGATGGGTGACCTTTGGGTTAGTCGACTGAATGGTGTGTAATTCCAACGTTTGGGTAGGGGGAGCAACCAAAGCAGTAGTTTGGATAGCCACTGTGTGTTCTATGGATAACTGTTGCAACTGTTTTGTCAATTGCTCAATGGGCTTGGTTTGTGTTGAACCAACAATACCATTGGCATGTGGTCCAACTCTCTGTCTAGTTTTATCCAGTATCGAACGTGGCACATCTTTCAAGATGTTGTATAATAAACCAGACTGAGAATAGATGAGCTCAAACTGTTGAGCCCTCATGATGGCGTCTTCTTCGGAGAAAACTCCGGATGTTGCGACGTCTTTGGATAACTGTGGGACCAAAGACTTAAGGAACCACTCAAGAAAGAATGCTGGTGGGACTGGTACTTTGATTAGACTCTTCTGACATCTCCACTCTTGGATATGATCAGAGATATGGTCCGCTGTTGTCTGTTCGAAATTGGTGAGAAACTTTGTGCTAGTGTCATATCTCACAGGTAACTGGAAATGGTTAAGGAAGGCCATCACCAGTTAGCCAAAAGAAGAGTATCTTGAGCGATCGAGCTCAATGTACCATTTCGCAGCACTCCCAATAAGAGTACGTTGAAACAATTGCAACTGTACGGAGTCATCTTTCAATGAGTTAGATGAGCACCAAAGATGAAAGGTAGTCACATGATCACTTGGATATTCATTAGGCTTGGCCTCGAACTTGGGAATGTCCAAAGGAAACTTCGTCGACATAGGAGGCCAACGTGGATCGTGACAAATAATATCATTCAACAACCTTGTCAAATCTGGCAAGTGTAAAGTCGCCAAGAATGGTAGTTAGGGTTGCTGCTGATAACCTGGGAAAAAGGGTCCTGGAGTTTGACTGGCACCAGGTTGCCAGGAAAATTTTGGCTGCTGGCCCAGATTCTTGTAGAAACCATGGCCCTAACCAACGTAAGGATTTTGCATCTGTGGAGACATCATCGACTGATTTCCCAAAAAGGACATAGAGTGTTGGGCATGCATTGTATTTGGAGGACTTTGGGAAGCATTACCCCATGTCGGTCCTGCGGGGAGAGGCATAGTAGTTTCTCTGGGGTTCCATTGACTGTTGAAATAATTACCCCATAATGACATTCCGGAGGAGGGAACATACCCTTGTCCCGAATTCCAAGGTTTTGCTATGTGTGCCCCCTGCGCAGAAATAGTACCCTGTGCAGGAGTAGATTGTCCAAAAATGGGGTTGCCCCCAATCAGAAAAGCAGCTGATGAGACTGTGTTGTTACCAAATGTGTCGTTCCAAGAAAATGGTGTTGAACCTACCGACATATTGTGCGAAGGGGGCCCCTGACTCCCTACTCCAAATAAACTAGTGTGTGTAGGCTGCCTTGTAGACTGCTGATGCAGACCACCAAGTGAAGGGGACGAAGGAGGGATATGACCTCCTAAGTAAGGAAAAACATTAAAAGGGGTAGGAGTGCCCCCAAGGTGACCTTGCAGAGGAGCGCTAGAGCTCCCTGCCCCTAGACCCAAAGTTTGTAAAGTGGAGTAGGTTAGTACATGACTTGTTCCCGAACTAGGCATACCATATGAAAATAGAGGGCCTGTCGCACTAGGTGTGAAGGGGGTTGTGGCCACCGCCATAGATGGGTTCGGTCCACTGTGCGACGTAGTTGCGACCGAGACCATGGTGGCTCGGACTGATGATGGTAAGTTAGGAGATGACTCTCCTGTGGTGGCAACTGTGATGGGAATTGACGAATTCCCAGAAGGAGTAACAACATTTGTTTCCATTGCTATGTGAGGCACTATTTGGCATTTGTGAAATTGGATCGGTACAATAAACGGTGCCAAGATATCAGTGGTTGGGGTTTCAACCGAGCCAAGAGAAGCTGCTTCAAGGTTCAAAACAATTGATTCCTCCGGTAGTTGTTTGGGCATAAAGGTTTGTAAACCGGTCGCTTCAAAAGACCCTTGTTGGTCTAGCTTTCGCCTTAAAGGTGGCGGGGGTGGCTCCAGTGTAACCAGCGATAGACCAAGAATCCTTCATGATCGGTGGAACTCGAGATCCTCCATTGTGTGAGAATATCCAAGACATGCTAAGGTATTCTAAACGTTCAAAAGTAACACACACTAAAAAAGAATCCCCTAAGAGATAAGACAAGCAAACACTAAACTATTTGGAAGAACAATTACAACAACCAACACTAGAGCAACTTACCGGTGCAAGTGAAACTCGAACATGGAAGCACCCTCCAGTTATACTCTGCAAAGCATGGCCTGATGTCTATCCTAGGTACCGCGATATACCCCCACAGTCACCTGTGTATGTCCCTAAAAAGATTGGCAACTAGGTTGCCAGCACGTGAACAGTCACCAGGCGGGTACAGTCGAAAGTTGGGTAGACCATAATGAGCAGGGTATCAAGCCCGAAACTTGTCAAGAGTATCGAGAGAAAATGGTCCAAAATACAACTGAGGACATCGAACGGATTCGAGACCCATGAATCCCCATGGAAAATGCAAACAACGGAATCCCAAAACAAGCCCTCTATATGTGTTCTCCACTACGATTGGTCTGGCTTTGGAGGGGTTATCTCTGCTTCCTTTCTGCACGCGACCTTGTGTTTATCCCCTGTGTTAAAGGGGGGTCCCGGATAAATTCCACGAAACTGGACTTAGACACTCCCTATCTTAGACTCTAATGTTTGGTTTTGAATGGCCTTGAAGAGTTTCCTCTCCAACCTAATCCAAGGCCCTAGTCCTCAACTAGTTTGTGAACCCTACAAACATAAAAGTCTAGTAGATTTTAAAATTAGCGTTGCTTTTATGGATTTGTCTTATGTCAAGGGGTATGAGGGTGAAACTGATGATGTGTAAATACGAAAACAAAAAATGAATGAAAAATATGGAAACAAAAAACTTTTACAAAATGCAAAATTTCAACAACTTTTCACAAAGAAAGATTTTTTTTTATTTTATATTTTTTCTAAGATTTTGGACAGCAAACTCACAGGAATTTTGCTCGACTACGAGCTACTTATCATCTAAGTGCACTGCAAAAACTTACGAAATAAAAGAGTTTTCCCTAGATAATGATGCAGAAACACATTCTTTAACCAAAGAAGGGAATGAAAAGATATTTTTTTTTATTTAAGTGCTAGTAAAGCAAGAAAGGGAAAATACTAACAAGCAAAAAACCAAGAAAAACAATTCTGGCTTAAAGCGCAGATCGCAAAGAATCAGAGTAAAGAATCACACAATGACAATAAAAAAAACAAAGACTCTCATGCTTGTCTAAAAACCATAATTTTTATTTTTTATTTTTTATTTTTTATTTTTCTGTCAACTATTAATTGAGAATAAACAAGCTAAGGGTAAGATGACCTAACCTACTAGTTGTTCAAACCTAGATTCAAACACCTGAGAGTAATACTTCTTATCAAAGGAGGGGATGACTACCCCACCCTAAATAAAAAGTAGCCTGTACAAGCACGTGATTGTCACTAAAACAACACGCGTGCAAACACGTGCTGAACAGAGACAGAGGGCGTGTGCATGTAGGCTGACCTTGTACAGGCCGTGTGTATATCTAAACTCTAAGGGAAAAATATGAAAATAGACAGACCAGACCAGGAAGAGGCCTCTGGTATTGAAAACTAGGATCCCTTGAAGGTTTGGAGACTCTTTCTAACTGAAAAAAAAATAATGCAAGGAAAAATAATAAGGAAAAGAAAAAAACAATCTGAGATAGGACTAGAAGCTAACAAGACTCAGACAAGATTCCAGAAAACCCCCTGAGAATTGTGATTCTGACAGGGAAGAGGAGGATTGCCTCTAAGGTTATCTGAACTCCTACACGCTACTACTATCTCTATAGCTAGTGTTCACACGCGGGCTGTAAGAGTATAGGGCGCAGGTGCACGCGTTCAGGCCTTCTGCAGGCCACGTGTACCTCTGTGTGTCTCGAAAAATACAGTCAAGAAAAATTCAGGGAAAGCTGGTATGGAAAACCAGATTCCCTGCTAGCTCAGACCTTACATAAATAAAAGAAAAAGATAGGAAAAGAAAAAATAGAAAACCTAGTCTCTAAACTACCCAAAAACTCAAATAAATCCAGGAACCCTAAAGAGTATTCTCCCCAGTATGGTCACCAATTCTGTTGTTCGGAAAAATACCCTATGGACTAGCAAATTAGGGTCTGACTTTGTATGCAGATTTGACCAATTAGAAACTACTTTTTTATCTACATCCTAAGATTTAAACCCCTTTTCTCAGAAAATGCATGGAAAAGGACCACCTACCTTATTACCGACGTTCGATGTAGATCCTCCATTGTGCTTGATTACTTGTTTGCGCTGCTCCTTCCAAAGATGACCTGCACTCAAGATAAAAAACAACTATGCATGCATGCTACTTCTATACTGAAGGGTTAGAAATCAAACATAAACCAATCGAATCATAGACAACTCATGAATTGGGACGGGAAAAGCATTCTTTTTATTACATAAAGTGAATCAACTTACAAAAGTTGAGACCGACCACCGCTCCTTGAACCTGATCCTGGGCTCCTCTTCTTCTGTCCTTCAAATACTTTGCATTAAATCTCCTTTGGCATGAGGAAAGGATAAAGGGTTGGGAAAATGGATTACGTAAATGGGCAGAGTTTCTTCGCTATATTTTTTCCTCTTTCAAATGGTACCCCTACCCCTTCTTTTATAATCTAGAAGGAGCTAGGGTTTTGGACGAACCCTTGGCCATGCATGGCCAGGAGTTTCAGTTAATTGACCCATAGCTTTTAGTTCCATCGACAACTTTCCTTTTTTCATGCTTTGGTAGGTACACGCAGGCTGTTGTGAGTCAGCCAGCGTGTACACGTGTGCAGTAATGGGTTAGGGCACGTGGGCCTTTACACAAGAGGATTTTCAAAGAGTTGTTCAACAGAGTTTTGGCAAAGAAGGGATATGAGTTGGCCTGATGCCAAGTAAGCATGTGTGGTGAAATTTAGGGTTATAACACCTTTTACTCCGCTAAGTTCTCCATTCCTTTGTGCTGCCCTGTCAAACCACCCAATGATTTTATCTTTTGGAGTAGCGAGAGATGTGCATATGGTTTGATAGACTTTTTCCTTTGGCCTGTTACTGCTCACTGAACCTAAAGAGAGATATGCTATATTCTGAGCAAAGGGAATCCTTGACTCAAAGATAACCAAGTTTCTTTCAAGCCAAATGAACCAACAAATAAAGGCTGGAAGTGTAGGGATGTTGTGATTCTGAAGAGCCCAGTTTTCAAAGCATTCCTTCACTGTTGTGCCATTCCATCCCATAGAGAACTTGAGAACCACTTTGATCCTTTCCCAGAATGATATAGTAAAAGGGAAATAAACAAAGAGGTGTTTTCCATATTCCTATTTACCTTTGCAGAGGTGATAGATTCCTGGGCCCACCCATCCTCTTTTTTGTAAATTTTTCCAAATAATAATTTTATCTTCAATCACTACCGAGGCGAAAAGATTAATATTTAGGGGGCATTCCCAACTCCAATTTTTTTTCCTACTATTAGTAATGATATTCACCCTCAAATTTCGAGAGGATAAGCTCAGTACCCATTAGAATGCTTGGTGGATGTTGGTTTTATGAGTGTAGGTCAAATGGACAAAACTCAGTACAAGAATGATTCTAACACAGAAACTAGGCAGACGATGCACAGGGAAGTGAGGGCCTCATTAACTTCAGTTAGATAATTGAGTTTAAGGGCAAGTAGAAGGAAGACTTAGTGAGAAAGTGGACAAGTCTTCCATGGGCATCATGCTTTCAAGCAGTTTGGTGAAGAAAAACTCAGGCTCAAGAGCACTCTTGAACTCAAGCTTCACACACTGAAATATGTCACAGGAACACAATCACAACAATATAATGATTAAACCTACATCATAATGAAACTATGACAACTCGAATGGATCCTCCATGCTTGAGAATTTTAGCATAAGAGAGAATAAGACAACAAATAAGCTAACTAAAACCTGTCACAACAATACTGTAATCAAACCTACATTATAATAAAACTATGACCCTTGACTCGATCCTCCATGCCCGAGTGTTTTAACAAAAATTTTAGAGAGAAATGAAAGAAGATCACTTCTATTAATGTGAAAGTATCAAATTTGATACATAACCAGAGAACAACTCTAGCATCAAAACATTACAAAATAGGGAGCTCTACTCAACCACTTGACGACCTTAACAAAATATCAAAACTACCTATTTATACTTAGACCAGTCCACTACTACCAAGACTGTGACTTGGATACTACATTCAAAGCCTTTCATCTGTGCTTTCTTCTGTCAGACTGAGAATTCATCCCTTTGTTAGACACAAGCTTAGATGGACATGGGTCTATAGGAAAATCCATCCATAGGGGTACCTCGGGCTGACAACTCTGTTTTCCATAGCGGACTCCTCCATACCTTCTAATTACAGAGTGAGTCAAGGTTTCAACCTCTAGTCCTTTCATTTATTAATTAAACGATCGATATCAATACGAGGCTTAGTGCCTAGGGGAAGGCCACATGTTTCTCTCAGATTGGACGTTATATGAGCATGTAATTGGGGGGCCGTCAAAAGTAGTTTGAATTCACAATGCTTTTGGGCCCGCAATCCACTGCCTTCTGCCATGTATCACTTTCGCCAAACCACGGTTTCAATTGCGAGACCGCTCAATAATTTTATCGATCGAGTAAGTTGTGTCCCTGCAATGAAGCGTGGTCGTCGATCTGGTATTGGTTTGCGATTTGGGCACACCTGCTAGATCTGGCACCACCGTTGTATTTTATTCACTTGCCAACTTTAGGATCTATTAAAACTATGCTTTGGGGTGGGGCACTGCTTTTGGCACTAAACAATAACACCTCCTAGAGGACAATATGAAATGGAGGCCTAACGTCACTATGCTGACATGTCACAGATGGAGGGATCACATGTGTCACTCGAAAATAGGCTGAAGACATGTCAGAAAATGCTTGAAAAGAGTGCCATGTGTCAGTGCCAGATGGATGCCATGTGTCATGACTGATAAGGGTGCCCCATGTTTGTGTTGATGACTTCCATGTACTTTGGACTTTAGAGCTCGAGAGGGGTCTACATGTAGAGCTGGCATAAATGTGGGCCTAGAGTGATGTGGTGACCTGAAACAAATGCTGAAGCTCCGAAGTGAACAACGACCGTCGATTTGAGGAGGACATGTGACGATTGATTCTTAACTCTGGGAGAAAACACTCTGGATGAAACCAGGAGTTGAGATGCTAAAACTCCTGAAGTCCAAATTCCTGAAGTAAATAATATTCGTCTGATCTGAAAGGATGCATTTTGTTGAGGTACCCCTATGGACAAATTTTCCTGCAGACCCATGCTGATCTGAGCTCACATATGATAGAGGGATGAATGCTCAGTATGATAGAAGAAAGCATAGACAAAAGGATTTGAATGTAGTTTCCAGGTCACACTCCTGGTAGTGGTAGACTAGTCTGAGTATAAATAGGTATTTTTGATATTTTGTTAAGGTCGTCAACTGGTTGAGAAAATCTCCCTATTTTGTAATGTTTTGATGCCAGATATGTTTTCTGATTATGTATCAAATTTGAGACTTTCGCATTAATAGAAGTCAACTTATTTAATTTCTCTGTAAAAACTGTGCTAAAACACTCGGGCATGGAGGATCCAGTTGAGGGTCGTAGTTTTATTGTAATGTAGGTTTGATTACAATATTGTTGTGATCGGTTTTAGTCAGCTTCTTTGTTGTCTTATTCCCTCTTACGCTGAAAGGCTCTGGCATGGAGGATCTAATCGAGTTTTCATAGTTTCATTGTGATGTAGGTTTTATCATTATGCTGTTGTGACTGTGTTCCTGTGACATATTTTAGTGTCTAAATCTTGAGTTCAAGAGTGCTCTTGAGCCTGATTTTTTCTTCACCAAGCTACTTGAAAGCCTGATTCCCATGGCAGACTTGTCCACTTTCTCCCTAAGTATTCCTTCTGCTCGCCCTTAAACTCAATTCCCTGAGTAAAGTTTGTTGGATTACTGAGAGGGGGGTTAGAATCAGTAATAGAGAAATTTAATCATTTTTAACCATATAATCCAAGTGTTATATCAATGAAGCATTATCATCCAATAACTACAAAGTAAATAAGAAATGAAAAAATGAACAAAAATACACATACAAAGTACACCAGTTTTTTACGTGGAAACCCAAATCAGGAGAAAACCATGGAATGCTTTTTCTTATATGTCTTGAAGAATTACATTCATTGGAAGCACCAACTTCCTTTGTTTTCCAGCTGCAACTGGAAGGAGGATCCAAGTAATCATAACTTTGTACTTGTAATGTATAAATATCTGAAACTGATACACAATTTTCTTCAATGTGTTTTATGCAATTCTTCCAGGTGTCACTACTTGGAACCTCTTATAAAAGGAGTTATAGCAAAAATGACATACCTTGTTGAATTCTAGATTATTCTAGAGAGCGACCTTGTGTAGCGTGCCCCACACAGAATATTTGTTGAATTTATATGAAACTATTACAAAACATAACATAGACTGTACCCTAACCAACACATTTGGTTTCACTGAATTTGGATCGGTTATGAAGAAGTTATGACATTTTTATCTGAAACACCTGTTTTTGACTAGTTTCAGGACTAGCCACAAACCCTATTTTTCACGGAGTGTAACTCCAAAAATACAATGAACCAAAAGACGGATTTTTTACCACCAATACTTGGATATGTTTTTTCAATGGAATATCAATTTTAGGTTCGGATTCATTATATAAAAAAATTTATAGCAAAAATGGTGAGATGACATGTAAATAACATACCTTAGAAAGCACCATCAAAAGAATTTATCCTTCCTTTCATTTCGGCCTTCTTTTTTTCACCTTCCCTAAGAATTTTGGATTAGATATCCTTGGTTACATTAGAAACCTATTCAATATTATTAATTTTGATTAAAATGAGAGAGCCTAGCCTCTTATTTATACTCTCCAAGTAGCTTCCTTAAAAACATCTTCTAGGTCACTTGGCCCACTTTCCTTATTTTAGGGTTAACCCACTTCTAATTTATCCATTAAATTTATTATTGAAACAATTTATTTTTTATTCAATTTGAATTATAATACACTCATCACTTCACTTTACTATTTACCTTCTAAAATCCATTAAACCACTTTAACTACTTTGACCTTTTGGGGCTTCTAGATGACATGTGAGGATCCTTCAACTTCGTAAGTCCATAAGTCTCAAAGTGTGAGGAGTTATGTGATGTTACACATACCACTAGAAATGGAATGAAATTTACTATCCATCTAGAATAGTATTAACTTCAAATATATCAAAAATAATACCGCTATCCATCAAACAAACTTGGGTCCATTACCCAAACCTGGGTTCTCCAACTTCACATGGTCATAACTCTTTAACCGTGAGGAGTTATGTGACGTTCTACATACCACCAGAAATTGCATGACAAGCACTATCCATCTAGGATAGTTTCCCTGACAAATTCACTTTCCTTCATCTCATTATTCCAAAATTAAGCATGGTGTCTTCCCGTGAGGGATTTCACCATAAGGGGACCACTTTGGAGTTCATCCATATTTACTTATCAACCATGACAAAACAATAATGATTCATATTTACATTAAACAATATTGGGTCCATTACCCAAACCTTTGTGCTACATGGTGTTTGCACTCTTTTGGTCGATGTGTGAGCAAAAAGTGAGTGCTTACATGCCTAGTTGGGCTCTGCTAGTCATGACAGCTGTATGTAAAGAGGTTAGAAAGAAAACAATAGAGCTATTAACAAGAATTAAACAAGAACTAAAAGAAAACATGAGCATAA
>WSFP011534949.1:0-11881 GCA_009831015.1 Picea engelmannii
ATGATGTCACCCTACCACATCAGTTGCTAATGTCATGCTGACATCAGTAGTACGGATGATGATGTGTTCCCTGCTGACTGGCCTTGGTTGACCACAACTTTGACCATGAATAAATTTCAAACCGTAACTCCATTTGATGAGCCATTTTTTCCGTTAGAAATCTTGCGACGTGCTCTTCACGATCATGCCATTTATACTTATCTTTGGGAAATTTGAATTTTTTCCTTTCTCTATCTGCTGGAGCCATTCTGAGCATTCTGAGATACCTCTATGAGTTCTGAGTTATTCTTATCCTTCTCTCGATCCTTTTTGGATCAATCCACTACTTACCCAAATAAGTGGTTGTCTAATAAAATTATCCTTACTAGGGACTTGCAACATTAGATGGAAATATAAAATCTCTTCGTATTGGTAGTGTTAGGTTGAGAATATATATGGATTATAAAGGCATAACCCCTCCAAAAGTGTTGGGTTTACCAAAAGGTGAACTCTATACATAAGAGATTTAGTGATTAGTGTTAGGAATAGGATCACAGAGTAATAAAAATAAAACAAATCAAAATGAGTGTGGAAATAAAACACAGAAGAACACAATACAAGAGAGACACCAATGTATGTGGTTCACCCGATATGGGCTATGTCCATGGAGGAACATCCAGTCCTTCCTTTATTTCATCCAAAAATATGAAGGTATAACACTTACATCACATCCACTGCAAACTCCTCTTTACTTTCTCACAGTATCTTCTCTCTATTACAATACTCTCTCTCATTGTATTAACTTCACCATTACAACACAATATATAGGATCCCAAGGCATCCAAAAAATCCCGAATCCATTGACCTGGAATATATTACAACCTTAATTCCTTAACAAAAATTAGAAAACCATGGGTTGGAAACCCATGTGCCAAAACCTTCCAAAATGGACGTAAAAAACCTTTCAATTTTTTTTCTTGAGGGCTCCCCCCTCCCCCCCTCGTGATCGACGCAATGTACCAGCGCGTAGGGCTAATCGTGAAAATAATATAACACATACCCAACAATTAAGAATTGGTATCCAAAGGTGGTTGAAACAATACCTTTCAATTAGGAAGATAATCAAGCTTCACAACCAACAATTAGTTTCCCCTAAGGGTAGTCCAATATGCCGAGCCCTTATTGATTCGTTGTCACCTTCCAATCACTTTTGTAGGGCCAAATTTTTATTACTACCCTTGTTTTTAAACTTCTCTACAAGTCCCACCTCATAAGACTCATTCACACCGCTATTTCAAAACTACCTTTTCCATCTGTCTTGTTGCGAGAGCTTAATGTTTAACTACTCAAACATCAGATCTTTATCAATACTAGTAATATTCAAGGTCTCCATAAAATTTTCATAGGAAGGAGGCAAACTTTTCAAAGTTATAACCACCATATTTTTTTTCTTCCATTTGTCTTTCAATCAATTCAACTGATCTCTAATATCCTCAATTTTTATCAAATGATCTTGCAAGGAGTCAAACTCCATTTTAATTGAAAATAACATTATTTTTTCAGGAAAAGAAATCTTACCTTCTATTTCGAGAAAAAAATCGAAAGTACATTCCATAGGCACTGATAGCATTGTATTAGAGCAGTCATACTGGTTCAATTTAGCAATTGCTTACACTATTCTGAAAGAGACATAAATTGTTTAAAAATTTGTTGAAGAAGTGCAAGTAGTCATAACTACAATGAACAAAACACCAACATAGCAAGAAAGGTTACATGAAAGCCTAAAGAAATTAGACTTAAAATCATAATTAGTTAAGAGTCTATGAAGTTTCTCTTCAATTGAGCAACCATTTTATTATCCTTGTGCTCTTCATAGATAAATGAATTCATAGGGAGGAGTAGTGCCTCCTTAGATATAGCATCTGCCTGCATGTTGAGATCTAGGAAGATATGTGTAAAGGAGATCTCTTGAAAGAGTATTGAAATTGATTTCAGTTTTTGTGCAAATTGTATAATACCCAAATTGAAAACTTGAACTCCGCCCTACATCTAGAGAATAACAAATTCTAAATTTATAAAGACTTGAATCCATTGAATGTTCCTTTCAACTGCACATTTGAGCATTGCATGGAGTGCACTAAATTCCCCCATATTATTTGTGCCAATACCTAGGTTGACTTTGCCAATGGGGAAATTATTTATCAAGAAATGGAGAATGAAACCTACACCACAAAGAGGAACCTCCCCTTGGATGTCACCATAAAAAAATCCCCATGCCTTATCCTTGTTAATTTGGACCTCTCCAAATAAACAAGGAGGTTTTGGGTTGTAAGAGGATTTTAAAGTATTTAGAAGTGTTGAAACCTATATGGAAACCTTCAAGAAAGGATTAAATTTGTCTTCAAATATCCTTTTGTTGCGTGCTATCCAGATGCACCACACAAACAAAATGGGAAGTGATCTGAATTTCTTGACGTTTCTTGAGGTGGAAAAAAACATGTAACATTCCTCAACAAAGTTTTTATCCCAAAGACGCATCAAGTCCAGTTGTTCCTCAAGATGCTTCCATACTTTCCTGGTGAAAGGACAAGCAAAAAATAGATGGATATTTGACTCAACCTCATTACAACATAGATAATGGAATCTTGGTCCCTCTATATTTATCCTTTGTATCTTGTCCTAAGTGAGAACATGGTTCTCCAGTATAAGCCAAAAAAAGGGTATACCATCAATGATCTATCACTAAGTCTACGTCCTACAAAGGCTTGTATAATAACTTCATTTTATATTTTCCACCTATATTATTAAAGGCCCACACCATTTCATCTTTATCATCCCAAAGTATAACATGTGATTTATTTAGTTCAAGAACGTATGATTGTCAATGTTGGTGTCATCTCACATCCAACCTAATCTTCTGAGAAGATAGCCAACCTTGTCTCCACACTGTATTAGTATCCATGTTGCCTATCTCTTTTAGCATGAATCTACCAATCTCTTGTAGATGTATGATAAGATTGTCTAGCAGAAAGATATTTTGATCATAGCCTACAATTGCATCTACTCCAATATGAACTTGAGAGTCTGATCCCACCTTCCATGCTAAGTACCTCTCCACAATAGGGAATTAAAAAGAAAGAGATTTCCATTGATTTGATGTATTCACTATGGACTTAGACTAGTTTCTGACCCAACCTATAATCATTTCAGGTGCGGCATACTTGGCCACCAAATTCTTCTCGAGAGACTATCACTAGATATAAAAACCGAGAGAGATTTCGCTGCTAGAGCCTTTCTGAAAAAAAGGATATTATTAAATCCCCACCCCCTTGATTCTTGGGAGTGGCTACTTGCTTCCATTTGACAAGATGGGACCCCAAAAACTCAACACTCCCTTTCCACAGATAGTTAAAACAAATTTTATGGATTTTGTTAAGTATTTCCTTAGGAATTAGAGGTAAAAGGTGCTAGTACACTGAAATAACTTCAAGTACTAATTTTATGAGTACCAATGAGCCTCCTCTAGATATCCATTGATTACACCAGAAATCACTCTGCTTTTCCACCCTTGACAATAACCATTTCTAATTAGCTATACCATATTTAGTGGGCTTTATGATATATCCAAGGTACTTGAATCCTCCATCCAAGTCGAAGGTAGGGAAGGAAAATAGATCGGCCAACTATCAGTAGATGTCAAGTTCCACTGCTGGAAATTATAAAGTTGACTTACGAAGATTGATTTCAATTCCTATTGTGCCACAAAAAGTATCTATGATATTCTTATAAATCAACTCTTCAGCCTCACTAAAAAAATAGAAAATAAGCACATCGTCTACAAAAATTAAGTGAGTGAGATGAATAGATCTACCAATATGAACACCCTGTATTTCATTTGTCCACCTTGAATCACATATAGCTTGAATAAGACCTTTAACTATAAATAGGAACAAATAAGGGGAAAATGGGTAGCCTTGGCACAAGCCTCTGACCAACTTTAAGAATTATGAGCTTGCACCATTGATTATAACTACAAAGGAATATGACATCACACAACCCACTATCCAATTTACAAATGGTAATTCAAAACCCACTTGAAGGGGAAGAAGCCTCAAATAAGTCCAAGAAACCCGATCATATGCCTTGGAAAGATAAAGATTAAGAGCTGCAATAGGGTTTCTATTGATTTTGATCGAGTGAATACCTTCTTAAGATGATCCAATCACTTCATGAATTATACCACCTTTAAGGAAGCCAAATTGTTCCATTGAGATCACCCTTGAAAGTAATGGTTTTAGTCTATCAATGATCACTTTGGCAATAATTTTGTACAAACTGTTACAAAGTGAGATGTGCCTGAAGTCATTGAGGGTGTTGGGACAATCCATCTTCAGAATGAGAGCAATGAACATGGAGTTGTAACAATTTGAAATTCTCCCAGAATAGTGAACTTGTTCCATAATGTTAATAAATCCTCCCCAAATACCTCAAAGAAATTGGAAAAGAACTCCACATTCCAACCATTTGGCCTGTTGAGGAAAAGGTATGAAGAACCTTACTCAAGCATTTTCAGGTCTTCTTAGGCTAAGGAAATATAGTTGGGAATGTTACCTAGAGTTTATAGCTTTTAATTCAAAACAATCTCTTAATCCACAGGTAATATGTACTAGGGACTAAGGATGATTTTATATGTTATATGTAACTGTGAAAAAGAAAAGAAGCTGAGATATACATAAGTTTGTACAAGGATAAGAAACAAAAATAAAAGTAAAATCTAAACAATATCATTAAGATACACATGTGAGAGTGAAATCAGAAATCTGTTTTTTATATTAACTTCATTCTGAGATACAAAGAAGAACTCTATTTACAAACCCCTACGAGGGTGGGAGAAAAGTCAAATTTATAAGTCTCCGATGGGCACCATACAAAAAGACTCTGACAAAAAAAAAAATTGAAGCTAAAGATATAGATCAACTTGCCATAAAAATATTGTCACTTGACTCTGCAAAATATTCTTTATCAATCATGAAATCTAATCCATAAACAAACAAGAACACACAAACTACTAAGGATAAATCATACACCTTTAGAAACAAGCTGCTGAAAGATATGATTCAGTTTTGAATCCTGCTGCCTTCAATAAGACCATGCTTCCATCAAGATGGTTTATCTTTCTAGTAAACTCAGAATGAATGAAGAAAAAGAAAATATCTCAGAAGTATAGAGAAGACCTTATATTAGACGTTCTCCTTTTGTTCTCCTCCCTTTGTCTCTTCAAATGATTGAGATTTTATTCTTTTCTCAATAAGTTATGGTAGTTCAACTACCTTTCTTTTGTTAAGCTTAATTATCTTAACTAATTTGTTGAGACAAATAAATAATAATATATATAGATAAGGGTCTATTTAAATAATAACTAAATATGTGGGACCCCTTGTCACTCTCATTTTCAATTCTTTAATAATCATCAAAACATGAAGTATAATATATGTTACGAGTGTTGGTGACGGAAGTCACTCCTGGATTGTAGCAGGAGCAGAGCCCGATGCCCATCAGTTTATGTCACATTTTTTTATAAAGGGGTGATCGGATGGAAGTAAACTCGGAACAATATCGTTCTAACTCAAAAAACTGGGCTGGAACAACAGTGACACATGAGGTCTTGTCGTATCTTAAGCCAGTAATAATGATAGTGGTGAGTAAGTGGGGGGAGAGAGGGGAAATAAAGTCTACTCTGGACGTCAGGTCTTCCAACAACCTTCACAAAAGAGGAAAAGTCTCGGCTATGAGATCCACTCAGAGCCGAACAACTTCAAAATGAACCCAAGAAGATTGCAAAATTGATAAAATCAAACCTACATAATATAGCAATGCAACACCCGACTGGATCATTCATGCCCGGGATCTTAGATTCAGAGAAAAAAGGGAAAAGAAGAAGTTGGTTGCCATTAAACAAGAAGTCTCAAATGTTCTTCTATAACCAGAGAACCAGAGGCTGGATTAAATATTTACAATCAGGAGTTGTGCTCTACCATCGATAGATTACAAAATGGCAAAATTGCCTACATATACTCAAAGAAAAACCACAACAACAAAGCTGAGACACTGTATTAAAAACAATATACTCAAAGAAAAACCACAACAACAAAGCTAAGACACTGTATTAAAAACATTGCGTCTACATGTCCACTGACAATCTACACATGCAGTCTCTGAACGATCATGCACTTATGAAAGATGCAATCGAACTCTTGAAAGTCCTGCGGATGAACCGACGTTCCTTTAATTCATCTTCGTACTTTCCATTTATGGCGGAGACGATGTCTAACCACCACCAACTACCTCAATAATTGCTTACTTGGGATTCAGAATGACCCAACCAACTCTGCACTTTTGAGGCATGGGGGTCTTCTCGCGCTGCCACCTGGATCGACTGAACGACTTGATGGATAAGACATGGAGGCTAGTGCAAAGGCTGGGGCACATAATTGGAAATAGTGGATGGGCCGAAGTGCCATGGAATGCGGGGCTCAAGTGGATAAGGAGTTGAGATGACCATACAGATGAAGGTGTCTGGGAGAGAAAGAGAGACACATGGCAGGAGGTGAGTGGGTGATGAGATGGAAAGGGGCCATGTGGATGGGGGGAAGAGGGTTGTGGCACCTGATGACGAGGAAAAGTGCCATGGGAAAATGACTGGGAAGCCGCAAGGCGACGGGCCTGAAGGAAGGAGGAAAGATGAGTTGGAGGATGAGGGGGAGAACACCCGACAGGAGGTGACAGGTGGAAATGAGAAAAAAGGGGAAAAAGGGATGGGCCAGGATGGCGCTGAGTGGAAGGTGTATGGTGGAAGGTGGAGGATATTGGAGACGTGACAATGTGGGGCCCGCCGAGAGCCGCTAATTCCGGACCCCCCCCCCCTTTGTTAAAGGTAGAATGGCAAGGGGGGTCCAGAATCCAACCTTGACTACAGATATGGGCACTCTGATCTAGGTCGTTGAGAGATGCGTGGCCAATTCCGGACCCCCCCCCTGCCTTAAAGGTAGAATGGTGAAGGGGGTCCGGAATCCAATCCTGATCGCAGATCGGGGTGCACAGATTTTGGCCACCCAGATTTTCTCGCCGCTTACCCAAATATGAAATTGCACCCCAACTTAGGATAAGTGGGTTTTTACTCCACTGCTTGCCCTCTTTTTGCCAATGGGGGGGTGCCTTTTAGGAAAAATACCCCTCTTACATGTTTAGGTGCTAACAACGAGGAAAAACTCTCTATGGCATGGGGTAAACCACAACAGAAGAAATGACACACACAAATCAACTATAATCCCAAGTATGTTGTATAAATGAAATGCTAACTAGACAAGTCCAAGAGCCTACCTTGTCTGGACGTTTGATGAATACCACCGTTGAGCACACAACTCAAAGATTTTTACCTGCAACTTGTCCTCAAAAGCCAATATACACAAGCATATGGTGATAATATATAATGTTATCATATATTAGAATAATCCATTAATATACATGACAAATATGCCCATGGAATAATAATTAAAATATTTGCAAGATATCAATTGGACGAGAAAAGAGTATTTCTATTAAAATAATCAACAAAAGTACATAGGTAACAAACTTATGTAATGACATGTATCAAAACCGATAAACTAAGTCCCTCCAGCTAGGCATCCACCACTTCAATCCTCCACCAAAGGCAAGCTCATATAAAGGAGACAATGAGGTTATCCATCATAAAGAAGGAAGAGCTTGGGGGTTGAACAAGGAGTTCGTACTTTCAAGGACAAAGGGATGTAGACTCAATATGAAGTGAAATTCCTCCAGAGTGTATTTTCTCTCAAAGTTGAATTGTTCCATCTCCTCAAGGCTTGGATATGGATCAATTTATAGCCTTCAAATGGAACTGAAGGGCCGAGTCAGAGCATTTCTAGTATATGGAAGGTCAAGGATCATAGATCTCGTGACATGGCATGGAAACCTGACATAATTTTTAATTTTGAGCACCAAACCTAATGTACGTGGGATGTAGTGGAGAAACCTAGGTATATGCTTGTTGTATAACTGATAGGGTGCGTATGTGGAAAAATATTCTTTTTTGGCTCTGGAAGGTACAAAAGGGTACTTCAAGTTTGCATAGGGAAATGGAAAGGCCATTCAATCAAGTTGCATGGGGTGAGGAAAAATTTGTTGTAAGAGATGCCCCCTAATGTGTGAGGTCATAGGAGTATCTGCGATGGCCGAAATACATTATAATTCCTAGAAGTGGAGTAATGGAGACTCAACTGGAAGTGGTAGTTACTCATAAGAATATTACAATCCATAATGACTTTGTACACATGGATTCCAATTTGAATTACACTGCAGATCCATGTGGAAATATATCAAATAGTTGCTCATGTACATGGATAGGAAATACAAAGCAGTCATATGCCATAGACTGTCATAGTCACGAACAAGGCAAATTGGAATCCAGTCTAAAAATCAATCTGAAGATATCTGTATATAATGGAGTACAATATGATCTCCCATGATCACTGAAGTCATATAGGTACTGGTCCAATGAAATACAACAACATATTAGGAATGTTGCTACTATAGGATTGAGGTCTTCTACACTATCCGTTGAAGGTGCAAGTCTACATCATGTGAATAGAGGAGTTGAGGTCGAACACAATGAGACTTCATTTGATTACCAGTCATTAAGGTATATCGTTAACAAATGCGAGACAACCTACCAATAATGAAAGTAGGTATCAAGGCACCAAGTACATTCTATAAGCGTGACTAAGGGTGTTGAGGTCGAACACTTGAAGAATCCATCAATTAGGAGACATCGATGTATTCCCAACTGTTGATAGTGAGAGAACCAACCATTGATGACTGCAAGCCTTGAGGTACTCATATGACTCTAGGTATCATTTCTAGAATAGATGAGTTGAAGTCGGTGGAAAGAGACCCGCTGAAAGGAGAGTATTATGGAATCTCTCATCAGTCATCACAAGTTACAAAACAATAGTTTGATGATTAGGAGGATCTCAGATGAATAGGATGTTCACAAACCGATGAACTTGTGCATCTCTTGCATGCACCAGATGCAAGTAGTGCACGAAAGAGACCCTCTGAATAAAAATCAATAAGGAAGACTGCTGAAAAAAGAGAGAAAACCACCAATAAGGCTAATGGAATCCAAAACACTACACAAATACCAATTTGTGAATAGATTTGTTGTCGTCGAACACAAAGGAAACTCCCCAGTCAACGACCAATGAGGAGATGTCAACTGTTGGGTTCAAGGTTACCTACCCATAATGAAAGTAGGACCAGGGTGCATGGTAGGACTACAATTTCATGTGACTCTGAGATACACTGAGGGTATGGCTGACATGCAAAGTCAAGATTTCTAATAAATGGCCAACATAGGCTTATACACTTCCTTTGAACAAGAGCATGAGACGTATGGATAACTCAGGTAGCATAAAATTGATGACAAAACTTTGTGATGCAAGAGGCATCGACAAACTCTCCACAGGGACTGTAAGAATAAGCAGTCAGAGGAGTAAACACTAAGTAACAAGCTCATCTTCCTAAGGTCATGCTAAACCCAAACTTTGTATGACAGTGGACTCAAAATTTTGTGCTATGTTCAAAGGTGACACGACTGTTGCTGATATGAGATAATATTCTTTTCCCGCCCATCTTTTTTTTGTTTTTTCATAGGAAAATAAATGCTATGATACAAGAGTGGAAACAAGTGTCGCGAGTAAGCAACTAGATCCAAACAGTGGAACATACCTATTCTCAATGCAAGGAAGTGCATGCGAGGCATGGACACTCAGGGGGATGTTTCCTCTTAGGGTACATGGTGTCAAGCTATAAAGGATATAAACAAGGCTCTACTGGCTAGTGATGCAAATTGTTGAGGTAAGAGACTTATAATGAGAAAGTGGGAACCAACAATAGGCTCAATAATGCAAGAAAGATGATAGAATCCAATTACAACTTAACTCCAAAGAATGTCCTTTTTTGTAAATTTAGTCCCCCTAGGCCTGAAAAAGTATAAAATAACACCCAGGAGAACTCTTCTAGCCAATGGTGACTAGAGTATTCCTTTTTTGTAAGTAGTCTATTTGGTATGAAAAAGGGTTAAACTTACACCAAATAGACATCCTTTTAAATCCATTTAACGAGTGTGAAAGAGACAAGTTCACTCAACAATCTTTTCATTTTTTTTAGAGAGTCAGAAAAGAGCTTAACCAAGAATCCGGGGGGGTGTAGTCCCGTAGGTAACGGTCATAATTCTTATGAGTAAGAATATCGGGTTCAAATGCAAAGTCATATCGGAACTATAAGGAACTTTTGGTCCTATGGAATAACTTATGCATGGGCACCAAATATCACAAAGGTTCTAACTAGGGCACCCATGTTTAGTAAGCCTCTACCACTTAATAATGACATTTCTAGTAGCAGTAGGAAGGTTCTGTGTCGCTAATAAATGGGTTTGTACCTAGGGTGTATGGATCATGGTCATAGGATGATGCAAGAGTGAAAAATGGAGTGACAACTTATCCTATATGTCGATGAAAGAATATACATGCTGAAGGCATGAACATGCGGTATGATGCTAGAAACCGCAAAAAACCATGGACAAATCCACCAAAAACCATTTCTTTCCACTGCACTATTAGTCCAAAAGGTAAAAAACTAGCACAAACTATATGAAGTGGGTAAAATATTTCTACTAATAGTAAAAATAGACCATTTTACGATACCATTTGAGTTTTTTCACCCACATAGTGCATTTTTAGGCCATTTTCCCCATGATCTTCAAGTGTCAATTGCGGGAGCTACGATCAATGAAATCAACAACTGTCTAGACGAAGTAAGTTCCCGTCCCCTCCACTTCAATTTAAATGGTTTGAATTTCAATTTTAGGCCCCACTTTTTTAGTATTAGAGGGAATAATATGTAAATTAGGGCATACATGGGTGATAGATCACCAGGTCATGTATATGCCCCCCATATACTCTGGAAAAGAGAAGCCTACCCGCGTATATGCAACCCTATATGGGAATGCTACCAAGCTAGCCTGCGTATAAGTTTGTGAACAGTTTTTGGAAGGATTTAACTAAAAACATGGATTTTCCTTTGCAAGATGGTGATTGAATGGAGGGAGAGAGAGAATGAAGAGATAGATGTAGCGGTGGGAAGGTATGCAGGGGCCCAAAAAGATTTAAAAAGATGTGGGATTTATAAATTTTTGTCTCTCAAAGGGATGAGGGCTCAAGTGAGGTTACTCTACTTGCTAGTAAACTACTGGGATTCAGAGACAGATTACTTCAACCCCGATGGGAAACCATTGAGGATTGAAGTGGATGACATATATTTTATCACAAGATTGTATCATCGAGGTGAGGTAGTGAATCTCAAGGCACGAGGGGTTGGGGGTGGTATGAATATGGAGGAGTACATTTCCACCCACTGTGTTGTAGACACAGATAAAGTAGGGAGATAACTCCCAATCAGGGTGATCGAGAACCTGAGTTTGAAGATTGTTGTGCTTGTACTTACATGGATTTTGGGGTTGGCCTCATTGCACCAAGCATAAAGGCCACTCATGTTCTATGTGGTGGAGTGTTTATGACTGGTGTAACTCACTACTGGCTAACATGAAGAGCCAGTTGACAGATTGCAAACAAGGAAAAAGGAGAAATTTTAGATTTGCATCCATTATTTGTAGTTTTTTCTTTGAGCGGGTTCCATGCTTGAGCCCTAGAGTAGATATTAATCCACATGGAAAATGTGATCCAACCATGTCATGGTGGATCGATGTGATGAGGTGGCTAGGAGGTGGTAGGGTGCCAACCCCCTACAATGATGAGTTCTTTTT
>WSFP011534956.1:0-11881 GCA_009831015.1 Picea engelmannii
CAGAGACAGATATTTCCCGAGGAAACCCATAAAGGGTAAAAACCTCTTCTTCTTTATATGATAAGTAATCTTTACATTATGTACATTATCATACTTATGAGCACCAACTCATAATGAGGCTACAACCTCTGTTTTGCAAGCTGTTACTTGCTGAGAGCACCAACTCTCTTGTTTCTCTAGCACCCACTAGAAGGAAGCACCAACTCCCTGGTTTCTCTAGCACCCACTAGAAGGAAGCAACAACTCCCTAAGTGTTCCAACACCAATTGGATGGAAGCACCAACTTCCAGTCACACAGGCACCAACCTGTATAACAGAGAAAAACAATTCTCCCTTGCACCACCCTGCCACCCTGGTTTCTCTGGCTGCAACCAGATGGAAGCTACAACTCCCTGTGTTCAAGCACCCACTTGAACCTCTGAGGACAACAGTCCTCCCTAGCACCTCCCTACCACCCTTAAATATAAATCTTTGCTACTGAAACTTATTACAGTGATATAATGTTCATCAATTGCTTACCAGTCTCATCATTGTTCTGCTACACTGCCCTCCTCTATCTGCCTCATTGTCTTCATGCACACCCCCTTGTGCTTTCTGTTCTTCTGCCTTTTATGTTCTGTGCGCCATGTCCATTCAATGCACCATTCCTCTTTTGTGCATTTCAGTTGCTACACTCTGCCTCATTCTACACACCTGAATCTCTCTCAACCACCCTGATCTCTTCTATGTGCAACGTTTTTATACTCTCTGTGCATCTTCTGCATCCTCTATTCACAATGCTTCTGCATGCTCTCCCCATGTCGAGTGCTTTGCCTGATCATCATTGCAACTCTTCAGCTTCTCTGGCGGTTAAACCCATCCGTCCATCATCACTGGGTGTTATGCCGAGATTCCTTAGCCTCTCCAGCAGTCGGGACTCTTCGTCTTCTCTGTCACAGTCGAGCTCATTCCCTCTGTTGCAGTTCCAGGCTCCAACGGTCTTACATCTGTCAATAGCCTCTATGAACAGTCTTCATGCCACTGGAAGATGCCTCGAGAATCTTCATCTTCTCTGGCGATGACCCTGAAGTCTCTTTGAGTCTTCTGGCAGAAACCATTAGTCATTTCTAGCAGTTACACTCTGAGCCTATTGAGCCTTGTGCCTTTAGCACCTTTCACCTTTCCTTTCACATGTGGCCTCAGGTGGTGACCACACGCCTGTTCAGAAGGTGCTTTTGTGACTCGCGTTTCGTGGATCTGGGGATGAGGCATCTCGACTCTCCAAGTCGCGATCTCCGAAATGGAGCTTGGTTGCACTAGCTCCTTCCTCCATATTCTGCAGGTGTGACCATTGGCTGTGACCACAGCCTTATTCATAAAGCGCTTTCACAATTTCGCATTTCGGCATTCCTTTGATGAAGGGTCTCGACACTCCAAGTCGCAATCGCTGAGACTCCGAGATGGAGCTTAGCACCGCTAGCTTCTTCCCCTCATGTGACCACTGGTAGTGACCACAGGCTGTGCCAAAAGGCGCTTCGTATTTCATGAACTTATGAACTTTATCGAGCCTGATCAATGGTCGAGATCTCCAATGATCCGACGGTCCAGATCTCATTGCGATCTCGGATATCGCGATTCCTGTGATGAAGGGTCTCGACACTACAAGTCGTGATCGCCGAGACTCCGAGATGGAGCTTAGCACCGCTAGCTTCTTCCCCTCACGTGACCACTGGCGGTGACCACAGGCTACGCCAAAAGGCACTTCTTATTTCGTGAACTTATGAACTTTATCGAGCCTAATCAACGGTTGAGATCTCCATTGATCCGACGGTCCAGATCTCATCGCAATCTCGCATATCGCGATTCCTGTGATGAAGGGTCTTGACACTCCAAGTCGTGATCGTCGAGACTCCGAGACAGAGCTTGGCATCTCTACCTCTGCTCTCCAGCTCTCGACAATGTGACCACGAGATATGACCACTCACCAATCAAACGAGCACTTCGCTCCTTTGACTTTCCAGTAAGCAAAATGATGATCTTTCGCCATGTGTCCCTCTTGGATCAATGGTCAAGATATTATCGCAATTTCACAACTTCACGGGCCTTCGTCAGGCCTAATCAACGGTCCACGATCTCGATGATTCGATGGTCCAGATCTTTTCATGATCTCGCATATCGCGAGTTCTCACACCATGCTCTGTTGACTCCTCCAATGTGCAAGTCAATGAAATTCCAATCGCTTGCCACATGTCCTATGACTCCAATGGTCAGGATTGTTATCGCGATTTCGCAAATCGCGAGTTCGAACCTCTTTCCTTTGGATTTCCCAATCTGCGAAACTTCGAAACAAAACCTTTGTCGTGCTTTGACTGTTTTCCTCCTTATGATCTTACACTGCTAATCCTTCCATTATCGCTACGCTACTGATCGTGCTGATCTTCGTTGCCTGCCTGTTTGCCATCAAATGAACAAGCACACTCTTGCACTCTGCGTGCACCTCTGCACTATCTCTTTTGGTCTTCTTTTGGTCTTCACGAGCTTTCTCTGCTACGTCTCCCCAAAATACTTCTGGTGCCCGCCTGGCACATTGTACTTGTACTCAAGCCATCATCGTTGTTGTACTTGCCATCAATGACAAGCATATGTTGCCTGTAAAACATGCCAACATTTGGTATTAAAAGAAATGCATAATCTTCCATATGTCGGAGATCCCGATTACCAAAAAACAATTGCAACAATAAGAAGCCAACACTTTTGGGCATGAATGAAGAAGGATGTTGTTCATTACATTTCCAGATGTATGGAATGTCAAAGAGTGAAAGACGAGCATAGACACCCAATGGGTTTGCTACAACCATTGCCAATTACAAAGAATAAATGGGAAGTAGTAACCATTGATTTATTGCTAAATTTCCAAAGACATCAAGGAAACATGATTCAATAATGGTAACGGCTGATAAATTGACAAAGGTTGCTCATTTTTTCCAGTGAAGGTGACTCATACAAAAACTAATATTGCAGAAATTTATATGAGGGAAATTGCTAGGTTGCATGGAATACCTAAGGCAATTGTTTCAAACAAAGGAACAAAGTTTACTTCAAAATTTTAGAGGGGATTATTTAAAGGATTTAGTACAAACTTTAATTTTAGCACAACATTCCATCCACAGTCAAATGGGAAGACAGAGAGTTTCAACCAAGTGATTGAAGACACATTGAGAATGTATGTGATGGATAAGCCATCTAAGTGGGAATATTACTTGCATTTGGTTGAGTTTGCCCATAATAATGTGTATCATGCTTAATTGAAGATGAGCCCATTTGAACCTTTGTATGGTAGAAAATGCAATACCCCAGTGAGTTGGGTTAACCCAGTAGACAAAGTAGTACTTGGGATAGAATTACTCAAGGATATGGAAGACCAGATGGTTAAAATTAAGCAGAATTTGAAACCAACACAAGATAAACATAAGAGTTATGCAGATAAGAACATGACAACTAGAGAATTTAAAGTGGGAGAGCATGTGCTTTTGAAATTGAATCCCAAGAACATCTCATTGAAGTTGGGTAGCTGTACCAAGCTAGCAGCCAGATTTTGTGGTCCATTTGAGATATTGGACATAATAGGGTCAGTTGCATACATGTGTGCATTGCTTGATTCCATGAATGTGCATAATGTATTTCATGTCTCTTTGCTGAAACAATACGTGCATGATCCTAACCATGTTATTGATTAGAATTTGATTCAGGTGGATCCAGAATGATACTTTCAGATCCATTCCGTGTGCATATTGGATAGGAAGGTCAATGTTCTTTAAAATTGAGCCATAGGATTGGTAAAGGTTCAGTGGACCTACTACAATCCCAAATATTACTTGGGAGCATGAGGATGCCTACAGGAAAAGTACTCATGACTTTTTAAAGACTTTTGAAATTTTGATTTCTCTCTTTCTCTCTTTTGTATATGCACTGAGGATAGTGCCAGAATAAGGGGGAGGGGAATGTAATACCTTGATTTTGATCCTCGAATTAATAATGTATTTTGTTTATTGTTTAAATATCGTGGTGTCTATAAAGTTGAAAGGTTGGAGTGCCTAGAAATGTAAAACTTTGAATATATTAATAAAATACATTATTGGCTGCAAGACGGACAAGGACAAGGATAGGGGCTATGATTGCACGAGAGAGGGGGGGATAAAGGGGTTGATTATTTCATTATATTTTATTTACCCATCTTGGATTTAGTGGGGAAAAGTGGTTACATGAACTTCTTGGGGAAGGCCATGAGGTTCTTTATTGCATGTAATTATATAAACCTTGTTTTTGGTTGTTTAGGGGTTGGTCATTCATTGCTACTCACTCATTTTGGTTCCTCATTCATTCTTGTTCATTCCTGGTTTTGGTAGATGAACTATGGAAGCAAAAGAGCCATTGCTTATTGGTTGTTAGTAATTGTTGATTATTCCATAAAGGAATGGATACCTATGTGCATGAGAATATTGGCAATTGAGAGAGAATTGTCCACAAGTGAGAATCCTTGGAGTTTCCAACATTGAGATTTCCTAGCTAGTATATCTAGAGCCCTTGAAAAGAAGTGGAACAACACGACGGACCACATTGTAGAGAAAGGGGTTCATTTCTTTGGGTTGTGCAAGATGACAGGGAAGAGAGTTGGTAAACTAGCATTGTTATATGGTTGGGAAAACTGTGAGATATTGATAGGTGGTTGTGTGTGTTAGATTCGGACTAGGACACGTCCTTGTGGATTCATAGCCCTGGCTCGGAGGTGACATCTTGTTGATATTTCGAACAACAAAGTCTATGGTTGGGTGGAATGTTAGACATCTGCAACTAGTTGGTGAATGTGTATTTGAAAATATAAGTGCTCTCTATGTTTTTGTGTAATTTATATTTTGTTGTGTATTTATTATATCTGAGATGTATGTATATGGTGCATGCTTGCTATTAATGTTGTGCATGGAACGTTGATAATTTCTCTTGTGGTTTAGCATGTTCTTGTTAATTGCATGCATTGGTTTCATGTTTCTTGATTAATTAAAGATTGGTAACAAAAAATTGAATTTGCCCAAGAAGGAGAATTTAGAGGTACCTAGTCAATGGGTATGTCACAGATTGGTATTTAGAGTTATTTCGTAGTGATGTGGCCCAAACTGATGGTTTGAGTATGTCGCAATTGGGAGGATGAGGTTTGAAGAACTTACATTTTTTTAGTGTATTTTCGGTAGCCAAATGTGCTTGGAGACTAATTGGAGGCAAGTGTATTTGGTTTCAAGTTATAACTCTCTCTCTCTCTCTCGGTGTGTGTGTGTGTGCGCACATGCGCGCATCATGTGCACATTTATATTTAACCATATTTGGAGGCAATAATGGAAACAATCAAAGCTTCTAGGTCTAGAAGGGAGAGAAGCTAAAGAATGGGAAAGATATATACACAAATCAAATAATGATAGGATCATGGATGAAGAATATGATTTCATATGGGGGAAAACCCTATTAGTGCACTTTATACTCCAAAATTAGGAAATCAAACCATTTGTGTAGTTAAATAAAGTCTAAATAGAGTTTGGTGGTGAAGAGACTTGTGAAAGTTTAAGTGTCCCCTAAAGGCATAGAATTTTATGTGGCTATCCTTGAATAAAAAGGATTTCACTTGGGAAAAAATACAAAATGAAGAAAATAGGGTCTAAGTCGGTGTATACTTTGTAAAGATAACAATGAAGCAATTGACCATTTACTAATGATTTTCCCTTTTACAGAGCAAGTGTAGAGTCTGACTGGTTTAAAGGAGGTATGGGGTAGTAGTACAATTGAGGAAGGATCAAATAAGTGGTGCACAAATCCTGGTGAAAACAAGTATAAGGAATTTCCTTTGTTTACATCTTGAGGAATTTGGCTAGCCCGCAATTCATAAATATTCAAAGGTTAAGTAATCCATCCTATACAATGTGTTGTGCATAATATGTTTTTCCTAGATGGATGTACATGTGCCTCAAGGATTAAGCCACCCAAACATATCACTAAGGGTCAGATTGATAAAAGTGGTGCTTGGGCCTACTTTGATGGCACTTTCCAAGGTGACTGACCACCCTATGTTGTTGGAGGTGTGATTTTTAAGAATGACCATTGTGTAATATCTCCTTTTTTTGGTAAAATATACTTCTTATATATACATAAAAATATTTACATTGGCAGTTAGAAACAATTGGTTTTTTTTTAAGGGTATATACATCATATCGTCTTTCGTAGGGCAACTAAAACAACTATGAATTCAGAATAATTGGTCAAATCTAACAACTTGACATCTCTAAATAGAAATGCCTCTTTTTATAGGAGTTGAATGTGTACCTCATCTTGCCATAATTGACAAAACACTATATTAAAACTAACCTCATTATCAAAAACAAACTTGCAACAGAGTTTCCAAAGGATATACAAAGTAAAAAATCTAAAACAATGCCAAATACCAGCTAAGAAATCCCAGATCATCGATAAAAAATTACCAAACTAAATTTCCTGCTAGTACAAATGTTCCTAAAGGATGTTTGCCAACTGATATTGATACTCATGCAAACAAGATCTTGCAAAGGAACATTCCCACAACATGTGCTTCACCAATTTTGACTTGAAGCAAATGGGGGCCTCGGGCTTTTGAGGGGAGACCTTGATACACCACCAACCCAGTGTAGAGAAAATAACACTTGCACTAATCCAACTAGGAAAGAGAGAATTGAATTAAATAGAAATAATTAATGACAATCACACAATATACAAAGATTTTTTCCTAGAAACCCTTAACCGAGAAAACCAACATTCCTTGAGTAACTCTTGCTCATTATTGTCTTAATAATTCATAGAATAAATATTTACATAACTAACCTTGGTCCACACCTAAGACACAATCTTCATCCTACTCTCTTGTTTTTACACAAGAACAACCCTGAAACCAATTCGACTTGCTTCTACATGACCATTACATACCTCTCATTTGAGAGTTTCAAATCACTAAGAGTCAACATTTTATGGTGTTACATGATTCCAAATTTATAGCTTTTATTGCATGCAAAACCCTAATTCATGGCACCCAAAAATGATTACAGATCCATGCAAATGATTTGTTGCAATCTCGTGAATCTTGGGATTCTATTACAGTCAACCTCCAGTCGGATACCAGTCGACCATATTTTGACCTCTTGTTGACTCGACCTCTGATTTAACCATACCATTGACTTGAATTCAAGTCAAACATTCACCCAGTTGATCCACTTCGATTAGCCAACCGATTGACTATCTTTTCACTACAAATAATATAACAATCCAAGATTCTCCTACTTGTTGTCTTTTTTGTTGAAACAAGATAAATTGAACTTTCATTCACCGACCCATGGCAGTAATGTCCATTTCCTCTCTACACCAAGAGAATTTCACAACACTCACAAAATTGGTTAAAGAGTCTACTATGTTTTCCAAAGTGTCTACCTTCTCCAACAAAACCTTCTTCCTTTCCACTATGTCTCTCATGAAATGGTATTGTACATCGATATGCTTTGTCCTGGAATTGTAAGTTTTTTTTTTCCAAGAAAATTTCACTTTGACTATCACAATTTATCTTCATAGCTTGTTGCTCAAATCCAATCCCTGAACATACTCTATGCAACCACACAACTCCTTTTATTGCATGAGTTGCTACGATGTATTCAGTTTCTACTATCGATAAGGCTACAACCACTTGTATCTTACTCATCCAACTAATTTTGCCACCAAACATATTGAACATATATCATCTGGTCGATCATCTTCGGTCAATATCTCCATCTTATTCAATGTCGACAAAGCCATGTACATTCACTTTGCTGTCAGTTTTATGTTTCCCTTAGAAACAAATTGCATACTATGTTGTGTCATGCAAGTGCCTGAACACTCTCTTGACAATAGTCCAATGCTATTTCCTAGGTGTCGACATGTACATGCTCAATACTCCCATTGCATGAGCAATATCTCGTCAAGTGCATACCATTACATACATCAGAATACTAAAAACACTAGAATAGGAAACATGTGCCATGTCCTCTATTTCTTCCCATGTCTTTGGACACTATTCAACAATTAGTTCCCCCCCATGGGAATTGGTGCCTTGACCGGTTTGCAATCTTGCATGTTGAAACGCTTCAAGATTCTAGATATTATGATCCTAAAGTACTTAGTATAATATTATTTTATTATACTTAGGTTTTTCTAGAATGAATTTTGTTAGAATAGATAACAAGACTAGAAAAGAGTCGCTTCTTAGAAGCAACAAAATAGGAAATTGTTATAATCTTTATTTAATGTACATGGACACTTGTCATACTCACATGATTATGTGATAAGATATCCACAACAAAAATTAGTTTAGAATTGGTATGATGAGATTATTTAAGCTCTCATTTTCTCATGCATGAGAAAAGTTGAGATTGTAAGCTCTTACATTAATCATGTAATTTATTTTCCTTCTTTAATAAAATTTGTGTATGAAGAAACTTCTGCCATCACAAGACTGTTTCAATATACTTTCTCTGGTTTAACCATAGTTTTATAATTTCCTTATCTCTCTTGATCTCCATTCCCTGAATGAAGTTCGCAACACTGAGATCCTTCATGTCGAACTTGGAGGATAGTTGCATCTTCACCTCCTTTATAATATCCATGTTGTTTTTTACCAACAACATGTCATCGACATACAAAGCTACATATATGAAACGATAACCTTCTTCCTTGGAATATACACAATGATCAACCTTACTTCTCACAAATCCTAAACTAAGGATGTATGTGTTAAACTTATGGACATATCACATCCTTGGTTAGTGCTTTAGATCATAAATGGGTCTTTTCAACTTGCACACCAACTCTTTCTTTCCTTTTATTGCAAACCATTTAGGTTGTTTCATGTAGATTTATTCTTCTAGGTCCATGTGTAGGAACGTTGTCTTTACATCCATTTTCTCTATCTCAAGATCAAATGTTGCAGCCAGAGACATTAGTACTCTAATGGAATTTAATTTTTCAATAGGAGAAAAAATCTCACCAAATTAAACTCCCTCAGCTTAAGAATACCCTTTTGCTACCAGTCGAGCTTTGAACTTCTCGAATTGACCTGTTACGTTCAAATTTTTATTGAACACCTACTTTCTACCAATGAGTTTCCTTCCATTAGAAATATTGATCGAATCCCATGTCTCATTCTTGTGCAAGGATTCAATTTCTTCAACAATGGCGTCCTACCAGAGTTTACCCTTTGTTGATTTGGCTACCTCCTTGACTAACTTGGGCTCATCATCAGTGGAAAATATCACAAATGTAGAATGGAAATGAGGTGGATTATACCTCTTAGTTAGTTTCCTTACTCATTTAGACCTCGTTACACTTAGTTGGTTGTTCCACCTCTTCATATTATTCAATAGACTCGTCTGAATCATGTTCTTCGTTCCTCAACTCCAATACTAGCTTCTCCCGTTCTTTCTTCATTTGATCCTATGCAATCCTAGAAGTTCCTCTAACTTCCCTGAAGACCACATCTCTATTATAAATTGTTTCTTCAATATCGGATCTCATGTCTTATATCCTTTCATTCCATCATTGTACTTAATGAAAATACACTTGACTATTTTATCGTCCATCTTGTTTCTCTTTTCCTTAGGAATATGCAAAAATGTATCACAACCAAAGACTCTGAGATGTGAAAGCAAAGGATTATTACTAAACCATACCTCGTGTGGAGTCGAGTTGAATAGGGCTGATGAAGGAGGGATATTTATCAAATATCATGTAGTATTGATTGCCTCTGCCCAAAAATTTTGTGTGAGCCCAACACTGTTGAGCATCCTCCTTGCCTTTTCCATCAATTCCCTATTCATTCTCTTGACAACTCCATTCTATTGCAGGGTAGGAATGCTAAGCCACATTTCTTGTAGAACTGCTCAAAGGCTTTACAATATAATTCATCTTTGTTGTTAGTTCTCAACACCTTGATCTTTTTCTCTGTCTTGTTTTCCATAAGAGATTTAAACTCTTTAAACTTGTTGAAAACCTTCAACCTCATATTTCTTCCTTAGGAAATATAGTCATGTCTTCATGGAAAAATCATTTATGAAGGAAACATAATATAGAGATCCACCTAGTGATGGAACCAATACAGGCCCAAACACGTCACTATGTATCAATTCTAGGATCCTTTTTGCCCTTTTAGCTCCGGATGGGAATCTCACATGATTTGTTTTCCATGTATGCAATGTTCACAAAACTCAACTTCTAAATTAGAATATGGAAAACCTTCGACCATACCTTTTTTGTGCATAGCTCGAAGTCCTTTTTCCCCAGTACGTCCCATCCTCTAATGCCATAACATGGTCAACTTGACTATACAAGTACTAGTCGAGTTGGCTAGAGTCGAGTCAACCAGAGTCAAGTCGACTTCAGAGACAACAAGTTTGTTGCATCCAGTCGAGTTGAAATTCCCCAACAACTTGTACAAAGTTCGAATATAAAATCCTCTCATTAAGATCATTGCTTCCTTGCCCATTTTTCTGACATATATTAGATTTCTAGCCAAACCCGAAATATGTAGCACACCTAGAAGGGTTCTACTCCTCCCATTTTTTAGCATCAATCATACTCTTTCTCGTCTTTGGTTTTCGATTCATCCCCCAAGCATAAATCTCCTCATTTATATCTCTCATAATCACATAACCAATCCCTGTGAGGTGTCATATGAAAATATGCACTTGAGTCGATCAACCAAATGTCATGCTCTGATTGTGTATTGGTCGATGCCAATTACACATCTCCTCTTTTTTTCCGGGGAATTCTTTCTTTCAATCTACTGATTACCATTAGATCCAGGACTTTTTCCACAATCCTTCAACTTGCGGTCCCTTTTGTAATGCTCAAATTTACCACACTTCCATCATCTTCTCGTCAACTAAACTAGGGATTTAGATATACCATTCGACTTAGACCATCGACCAAAGAATTTACCTTTACCTTTGTCGATCGTTCGACCTCTCACCTTCAAGGCATCCTTGGTTGATCCTTCCATGTTCTTCCACCTCATTTCCTCTAATATTAGAGACACAACCACATCTTCAAGCGTTAATGTGGTTGCATTACTCTGGATAGTCACAACTAGGCTATCCCATGAATCTGGAAAAGAACGCAACAGACTAATACATTTATCCTCCTAAAATATTTTAATATCCACATATAATAACTGACTTATCATGATATTGAATGCATTAAGACGCTCTATTATTGAGCTACCATTACTTATCCTTAGAAGATACAATTTTCTTGAAGAGACAACTTGTTTACCAAGGATTTCGACTTGTAAAAACTTCCCAACTTGTCACACATTTTATTTAGAGTGTCTTTGCATGAGACATTCAACAGTACTGAATCTGCAAGACAGAGTTGGATCGAGCTCCTTTGCTATTTCAAGTTTCTCCCATTCTTCCTTCGACATACCCATCATAATTGTTTTTGGACTCACAACTATCCATTGTTCTCAATCTAAAAAGAACTCTTCCATTTTAAGCTTCCATAGCTCAAAATTATGGCCATTAATTTTTTCGATCTCTATCCTTGAACTACTTGCCATTCTTTTAAGCACAAATTAAAGATCATTTCCTTACAACTCTTATTGGACGTAGGTTTAGGTCAAATCCGAGATCTTCTTAAGCTTTCTCTAATATGACTTGTACATAGCAACAAAACAAGCTTTGATACCTCTTGTAGAGAAAATAACACTTGCACTAAAACAACCTAGAAAGAGAAGACATAATTATACATAAATGATCAATGACAATCACATAGTACATAGAGATTTTACCCTGGAAACCCTAAACCG
>WSFP011534962.1:0-11881 GCA_009831015.1 Picea engelmannii
TAGAAAGATAAAACAAAGAAACGAAATAGCATAGAAGACCTAGATACCCGGTGACCCGTCGACCTTGCTTGTCTGCCACGCGGACCCAGTTGGGATGGCGAATGCCTGCGCATAGAGAGGGAACTTCCTCTTTGCTGGAGCATTGAAGTATGTGTCAAGGAGCAGGTCCAGACGTTGGCCCATGAGAAGGGCTCTGTGCTCCAGGTCTGCCATGTGGCCTCGGAGTTCGAACACCAGATCCAGATGCTCTGCATGGAGAAAAGTGCCATGCAGGCCATTACCCGCGGTGTCAAGGAATACGTCCCTCATGTCCATGGTCGCTCCATATCTAGCCTCGAGCTCCATCAGTTCTGCACCAACCGCTTCCTCCTTCCTCACTCGGCTATTTGTGTTCGCGTTCTCTTCGGCTCTACCTGTGTCACGAGTTTCTTCCTTGAATGTTGCTTGCGTAGCATGGCTGGTGGGATTGTAGTCACCCGGCCATAGAATTTCCTCGACAATGCACCCAGGGATGTCATCTGCCAGTTCAATTTTAGGACCGCTTCCATCCTGGTGGTTCACCTCCATGGCTTGGGGTTCCGGAGTGGTCGCCAATTCCTCCATGAATGGTATTTCTTCCACGTAACAGGTGGGGAACGCATCTGCAACACCATCCTATGGCCTATTTTTATACTTAATTTCTGTGGTTTCACTGTTGCATCCTTCCCCAGTCTCCGCAATGATGGCATGCAAAGCCAATTGTTTAGATCGAGCCTTCTTTCGGAGGATGGAGGTCGCCAATGACAGAGCACACTCTAGCTTCTCCTTCCTTTGCCACTGTTCTTTGTGGGTGTACCAGGCCAAGCCACGACGAGGCCTGCCCCGCTTCCTAGTCATAATTTCCAAGGAATATATGACAATACAGTGAGGATGCAACGAGATGAGAGTAAGCCAGGAGACGAAGGGGAGAGCCAAAGCGAGAGCAGACCAACCCTATCCAGGCACCCAAAAAAACAAATTTCCAAAGGCTGGATTTACCTGGCTATCCATAAACCATGGCATGTTGAGTGCACTGTGAGCGAGAGTGTTCACGCGAGGGAGGTGTCCCTCCACCGTATATCTACTGTTATGGCCGTCTACCATCGTAAATGCAGGGCGGGAGGGTGGCGTCCATCAACATTTATGTTATGGCTTAGTGCTAAGCCAGGTGTCGAGGAGCTACCACGTGTCACCCCATATAGGGCGAGATATAAGCCTCTTGCTTTATCTCCTTTTCTTATTAAAATTTTAGATAATTGTAGCACTCTTGCTTCACCTCCTATACCAGTAAAAGTCCCAGAAAGATATAAGCCTCTAGCTTTGCCTCGTATTCTCCATGTCCTCCATGTCAATTACATCAATAATCTGCCCAGGTTTGATGGGGAAAATTTGACGATCACTTTTGAATAGCATATCCAAAGTCTTGAGGATTTTCTTGATCTGTTTGAGGTGGAAGATGATGATGTCTGCATCAAAATGTTTTCCCTATCATTGCAAGGTAAAGTTAAAAATTGGTTTAAGAGTCTTCCAACTACAAGCAATAGCAATTTCCATCAATTCACAAAAATTTTCCTAGATCGATGGGTGATCATGAGAAATGTTTTTCTCATTCTAGAAGAATATGACCATTTGAAAAGACAGCCAGGGGAAACAGTACAACAATTTTCAGAAAGGTTTAATAAGGTATATCATGCAATGCCTATTGATATAAGGCCACCACCAGGATCTGCTCACTTGCATTTCCCAAATGCCTTCGATCCTAAGATGGAATTCCAATTAAGAGAAAGGAACACTACAAACCTTGAAGAAATAAAAAAGATTGCAATTGATGTGGAAGCTAACTTTCTGAACAAAAGGGCAAAGTTAAAGACATAAGAAAAAGATAGAACAAAAAATGAACAGATGACATCTTCAGAAGTAAAATTAGATATTCTGACCAACATAGTCAACAAGATGATGCAGAGGATTAGTATAAAAGATGAACTTTTTGTTCAAAGACTACATGTGCCAATAGTTCCAGAATAGACAAGGATCAATGTCCCCAAACACTTTGCAGTTCATCCTTGGTACCATGGTTTGGATAATGATTCTTTCATGTATTCAATTCACAACATAGTCAAAGATGAAGCTCCATCTCAACTTGCAGAGGAACAACCAACTGATATGATGTGCATGTTTGATGACATTTTTTACTTGGATAATCTACCCAAGCATGATCAATATGATGATGATTGTGTGGCTGAAAAAGATGTTGAATGTTCAAAGAAATCGACAACATGTCATTGGTAGGAAGAAGATTAGTTACAACTCAGATATGACAATCATCCTTTTCACATCAATCATGACAACGATGAGGAAAATGTAGAAAATTTTAGAGTAAGGGAAAAATATTTTCCCTTATGTTTCTCTTCTTTTCAATTTTTGAGAGAAAATTGTAAGCAAGTTGTCAATAGTAGGGAGGGAGAATGTTTTGATCAATCTGTTGAAGATGCCATTTCTGATAGGGAGGTTGTTCTAAACCCAGAATTGTAGCCATTGACCTACTTTGATTTTCAAATTCTAGATGAAAGCTGAAAGCCTGGGACAAATTATGAGTTAATCCAAAATAACTCTATACCATTAAGATTTAATTCATTTCATTTTTTGAAAAAGAATCTTGAGTATATGCTAAAGGATAAACACACAGAAAATCAAGAAGTTTCAGTGGAACCAATGCAACAGTCATTTCAATTTCTACAAGATCCAATATCTGATGTGTTGGATGACTTGTTTTGTCAAAGTCATTTTCCATCATCCAACAATGGGCTGAAAAGGTGTTATGATATTGACATGATCGGGCAGTCAACTTCATTGTCTTTTTCAGCAGAAGTCTCATTACAAAGCCCATCAGAACATTTGCAGCCATATCAGGAATTTTTTGAGGATCTAGACAACATAAATATAGTACCAAATCATGAGGTTGAATTGGTTGAATTTGAACATTAGGATATAGGTCATGTCTATTATGATCCTATAGTTGTCTACATGGAAGAGCTATTGTTTTCAGAATTCCCATTGATTTCCAAAGTTTCTGGAATTGTTCACAGTCCCAGAACTTTGTGTTGTGAAGATCATGATGGAAATCAATTCATGATGCCTATGCAAGTTCTGTTTTTGATATTGATTGAAAACAATGAAAGAGCAGATTCATTAGAGTAGTTGCTTGACTGGCTGCACTGGCATTATTGTATCATTTAGAACAACAAAATTATCACTAGTGTAGGGTAGGTAGAAGTTTTGAATAAGCTCAGTCATTTGAGCATCTTTTTCATTATTGTATGGTTTCCAGCAGAGTTTGCAGCTAATGATATCTAGTTCAGTGTTCAGTCAAATCTGAGCCAGTCCGAAGATTGTAGCTATAGTGACTCCATGACCCAACGAATAAATCATTGGTCTACATGTTCAAAGATCTGATATTCTTGACACCTCCGCAGAAGCTTCCATCCGCAGGTGGAGCCTATGTTGGGGTCCTATAATCATAGGTAACTTGATTCTTCAGCTTCTTATTTGGTGTTTCTCCCGTGATGAAGACATTTGACTTACTGGGCTCGGTTGATTCCGTTGGAGCCGCCTTTTTTATTTTTTAGCCCATCTCAAATTTCATGTCTTAATGCTCGAAATCGAAAGATGGTTTTCCTATTTTCCGTCTGTGGTTTCAAAATCTCTGAAGTCTTATCACGCAAGCAGCAATGATTATTGTACTCTCGAGGCGAGTTCTACCTTTCGGAAAAATAATTTCCCCCCCTTTTTTGTTCTACCTCGGGATTTCGTATGATGGATGGTATAGATCACATAGTTCACAAGTCCTGAGTGACGAAACAATGAAATCGCTTTAATTTATTTCACCCAGGGAAGTAACGGGAGCAAAATTTTCCTAAATCATGATTAAACGTCATCGGGTTTTCGCGCCTCGGCGTTCACTAAATCCAAAAGTTTATTGTCATAACCCTGATAGCCGAAATCACGAGCTCCTTATTGTGGTAACCCGTGTCAAGGTTAAGGGTAAAAGCTAAGCCATGGTTAAGTTCTATCGACTATTCGCCACTCGACGTTTTCTCTTTAAAAAAGTTACACTGTCTAAGCCCCGACTCGCGAAGTCACGATAAGGATATGAACATAATTAATTAAACACTTAATCCGAGTTTATCTTACCTTTTAATTAAAACGTATTATCGCGATCTCCCAGTTTCGCAGCTCGGCATGCAAACTTCCCAAAAACTTACTTTCGAAGCTCCGAGTCGCAATATGGCGAATATAAATAATTACGTAATCAATTAAGCACCTAATCACAGTTGCGGTCTTATTAACCAAAATCGATCATCGCAAATTCGGGGGTTAGAGGTTCAAAGAGTTAAAGCTAAATTCCCGATACAACGAGTACCGAAAGAGTAATTAACGTTGGTAAAACCGGATTAATTATGCTAAATCAATATCTCCCATGTTTTGATGCTTGCATGATTTACAAGGTAGTCTTATTTCTTCCATACGCCAACTGACATTTCTAACCACCAAAATTTATGGCATTAATTATGAAACAAGGAGAATCGATGAATAAAGATTGGGTTTTTATTGCTAAATTTATGTCTAAACGTGATTTGACAGATCTGTTCTAAAAAGTACCGAGTTTTCGAATATATATAGAGCGGTTCTTCGTTATAACAAATTCATTTCTATATTACGCAGATCACATTTTCTTAGCGAGCTAATTTCTATATGTATACGTACTTTTATCGTAGAAGAGCCAAAGCAAGATCTCCAGTCATGGCCCCGCGAAAAGCATCCAAAGCCATTGTTGAGGTTTTGGGACAAGGTTCAGACAATGTCGTGGATACTTCACCTTGAAGTGTCGACTCGGTCCCGAGCTGGTCTTTCGTTTCTGATGTTCTGCAGGCTGAATTGGTGGATTATTCTGATGATTCCAGCGACAATGAAAAAGACGACATAACCACCAAGTATAAGATCGTCATTCAATTGGGAATGCATAAAGTAGCTACCAGGCCACGATTTCTCCCCTACTATGATATGGTCCGATGGGCATTAGAGAATGTGGACATACCAACTAGAACCATCATGAATGAGTAGAAGGTCACCATCGGGACTTTCAGACCTGAACACCTGCAAGCCATGTACAAGTTGCCCACAACGTCCGACCTTACATATGGTGCCGAATTCTTGGACGAGTTCAAACAGAAGGAATGTGTGTAGTATGACAAAACCATGTCTAGCTTAATAAGAGATTAGGTTTCGCACCCTGCGAAGTTCAGGGCAGACAGTCATGGTATATATTCAATAGCTTCCTTAGAACCACAGTACAAGTATGTAGCTATGATGACATGCATCTTATACGAGAGAGATGACACCTCACATTTCTTTCTTCCATGGGTGCCTCTAATATTTCGAGTCGCAGAAGTTTGTTCCTTCGATTGGGTGAAAATGTTGTCTGATAGCTTGACCAGTCGGGTTACTGAGTATCGGGCGCAGAAAGAGAGCGGAAATACTTCTTCATTTTTCATGTCTGCATACATTATGGACGCCGTGTGTTTTTTAACACCATTTCCCTTAATGAGCTAGAGTTGGACTCCAGCAGAGGATGAGCCCATCCACGTCTATCATTCAAAATTATGGGAAAACAAAGCGACATATTTCGTATATGAAATTTTCAACTGGGTGATGGTGCCTTTGCATGTCACTATTTTCGGTCACCCGCAACCTAGGATCTCAGACAGTATAGTGACGAATTTGAGCAACATAGCTGACTGGTATGTAGAAGATGAATTCTCATATCTCAGAGTTTTCAGGGCTTTTGTTCCCCTACATGCATTGCCATTATTCATTCCTGACAAGTTGGCTTGTCGTGAGGTTTCTAGACAAACAATAATTGGTGGCATCAACAAGGAGCTGAAGGGATACTCGAAGAAGGTATGGCCACCTTTTCCTGTTCATTTAAATTCATATTCTTTATTAGATTTTGGGCATGCTAAAGTTGAGGCAGCAGCCCTGGAAGACCTAAATTTGGTCCTTATTGAGTTCAAGAAGCATGATCCGCAAAGGGTCGTGAGTAATCATTTGGCCAATTGTGGACTCAAGAGATTTGATCACGAGAATTTTCCCTCGGATGACATTTTCCGAGGTGCAAGATCCTATGCCAAGATTCTAGCTTGGATACAAACCTTGGCACCTGAGGAGAGAGCCAATGTTTTGAAGTTCCAAGAACATCGACGTAGAGATAAAAAAACACTAGGATGAGGGAGAGAAAAATAGGAGTCTGAAAGTAGAGATAAAGACTCCCAACCCACCGAAGAAGCAGATTCCGGTTACTACTCTGGGACAATCAACGAAGCAAATCAGAGAACCTATCACATTAGTTACTCCCTTGCATTCAACTCAGGGAAATATTGATGCAGGGTGGATCTTCAATGAAGAGTTGAGGCCTATAAGGGTAGAAGAGCTCCCTCTAAATGAGTTCTTCTTCGATAAGAAGAGAAAGGCAGTGGTAAAGAGGGAATTCTATCAGGAAGGAGAGTCAACAACCAAGAAATACAAAGTTATAACTGATGGGAAAGACAAGAAGAATGAACAATTCACGACTGAAATAGCAGGGACATTAGGAGCATATGCCATGACGAATCAATTTTCAGTCGGGCTTCTAAAAAACCAGCTAAAACGAAAAAATTGCCTCATCAAAACCTTAGAGGCCAGACTAGCCATTGCAGACGAGGCTGCCAAGGACTAGGCGAGTGTAGGAATAGAGCAGGCCAGGTTGAGCGATAAAAACGAGATAGAGCTGCTCAAGACTAAGCTCGAACAAGCACAGCTAGTGGTTCATAATGGTCAGGTGCAAGCGAGCCAGCAAAAAGATTTGATTGAATAGCTAGAGGCTAGGGTGGAAATCGCCGAAAACAAAGTGATTAATATCAGGATGTTCCAATCCCAGGAGATGGAGATTCGGAGCAGAGTCTCTGTGGCCCAATGAAATTTACTCGCCAAGGTAGAGGTGATTCAGGATAACTGCTTTCTGGTCAATCAAATTTTGGAGAATTTAACCGTTAGAGAAAGGGAAGCTGGAGAAGAACGGGTCGCCTTCCAAGAGGCTTTGATAGCCACAAATAACAGGGATTTGGGAAGTACTCCCAGGTTCACCATTTTGGAGTAGACCAGAGGAAACATTGTATTGAAAGAATGGGAGCACAACATCTCGGAAGGCAAGCTGCAAGCCAAGAGAGTAATGAAATCCTTAGAGGAGGCTTTTAGCTCTATAGATGGAAATATGCTAGGCATTGATAGTGGAGGTAATGCCAAGGCATTGGTTCAAACGAATATGGAAAAAATATCACTTGATCTAAGTGAAAGAGAGGAACGAGATTCAGCTGAGATCTCACAAGTGACTATGGCAGACATAGTCCAAATAGATAAATGTATGATTAAACCAAGTGCACAATTATGTGCTATCGACATCATAGACAGACAGATGGAAGACAGGCTGCCGCAATTAGCCTAATATTGTTACTCATTTGAAGCCAACTGTCAAGCAGAACCATCAAGGCTGATATCTCGACTGGTTGAAAGATGTGTCACTTGTACCGAGCACGCACGAGGTCAAACTTCTGGCACCAAGTGAAGACATAGAAGAAGAAATGGAGCGATTGCTCTCCTCCCTATCATAACTGAAAATTTTGCAACGATTGAGATTCCATCTTATTGCAAAACTTTATAAATATACCATAGAAACAAAGAAAAAGGGCTGGACCTTTTTGTGTCGATTGTAACCGAGGTTTTACATTTTGAGAGTTAATATAAAGCAAATATGAAGATTCTCAATTTCGTCACGACTGTGTTATGAGTTTGTTTTCTTGTATATCATATTTCATTTCATTTCATATTCCTAATTGATGAATGCTTCGTTATAATTTAGTACAACCTCTACTATAGCGAATGAATTTTGGTTTTCTATATTGTTTACTGTTTTTCCTCTGTATCGGCTATCAGTAGGTATAAGACCAGTCAACACTTTCAGAATTCTATATATATTTTATGCTTCATCGGGTTACCTCTTTACATTTTTCTTCTTCTGTTTATACGTGAGATTCTCCCTTGATAGGAGCCTTACTCGATAGACAACTAATTTTTTTTTCCCACCTCATACATTTTATTAAAATATAACCCAGTTACGGGAAAGAGCCTTTGATTTTCATTCCTTTATTCCCGAAACCATAAACTCTCTTTCATACGACTGAATTGAGACAACACTCAAACTTTCCCTGAGTTTAATATTCCTCCATGACTGTCCCTATACCAACACAGCCCAACATTGAACCCGACTTATCTAATCAAACACACATTGCCTTAAATATTTTCGATACTATCCTTAAAACAACCACTACACGGGTTGAACTCGAACGTTCATGGGAAACGATTGAATAGGATATTAACATCCAGGAACAGTTGGAAGCTAGAGAATGCCAATGCAGAAATATTCCTTAGTTTCCCTTGCCGAAGGTTGACGTTTCTCTCTTCTCTACCTTTTACCCACTTTCGGATGCCTAGACACTGTACTTCTAAGCCTTAAGTACAGACTATGGAACAACATCTTTTTGGCGCCGTTGCCGGGGACCGAAGTTACAAAATATTTTTCCCTGGGAAAATGACATTTCTTCTTTTTCATTGAAAGTTTTACCCTTTGATAGTGAACAAAGAGTACACACCTTTTCTAAGGCTTTCCAGTCTTTCACTTGGCGACTCCACAAATAATAAACTGGCATCCGGTCAAAGGAATACAAGACAAAACCCGTTACCGATCTTGAGAAGATTCTAAAGGAGAGAGGCTCTCTCAAGCCAACCGCTGCAGTCTACAAGCTTAAACCCGCACAACTGAAGACTAAGAGTTCTTCTGAACCCTCAACTTCACACAGTCCTCACTTTGATACTAAATATTTAACGTCAAACTTCTCCGAAGTTAGGAGTGAGATTCATCTGACAATCCCCTTAGTACAGAAAGGAAAGGGCCCTCTTGAAAGTTCGTCGACAGTTGACATATCATCTTTCCTTCAGTTAAATTTCCCAACCTCACCAAATTCTGAAGAGTGTGTTACACATTCGGTTTCCACACGCGTCGGTTCTCCTGATTTCATCTCTTGCAAATCTGAGGAACCAAGTCCTCACGTTCCTTATCTTTCCTTGTCGAATTTTCCTCTTTGTGAAGAAAATAAAGATTCACTTTTAATTTTCCGAAACCCCCTTTACAACTTTCCACAAATAACGATGGCAGCCACAGGAGGAGGAGGTGGAGGGTTTATAGGAGGAGGTGGAGGGTTTATCGGAGAAGGAGGAGGAGGAGCTCCTCTAGGAGGAGATGGAGGCCAAGGGCCTGCCTTCCCTCCTAGAGTGTTTGTGAAAGTTGCAGTCAGATATGCTCCCTTGGTATTGCCCATCCCTCTACATGACCTTCCCGAAAATTACATAAAATTTTTTCCAAAATTCATTGGGGAAGGGGATCTGACCTCGGCCGAACACATTAATTTCTTTGATCAATTCGCAGATATCCTAGGTATCGAACATGAAGACGTATATTTGAGACTTCTTGGTCAAACGTTCGAAGGCCAAGTTCGAACTTGGTTTCAGAGTCTACCTGCAACATCTATCTTGTCTTATGGCACCTTAGAAGATGCTTTCCTCAGACAGTGGGGTGAAAGAAAAGACCACTTATATTATTTAACCGAATTTGGGTCTTTGAGAAAAAAGAATTCAGAAATAGTCATGGAATTTATTCAAAGATTCAACAAACTATATAACAAAATCCCATATGAGGTTAAACTGTCCCAACCCGCAGCCAAGGTAACTTTCGCAGGGGATTTTGAATCGGATTTTGCACTCCTTTTGCGAGAAAGAAGGGGATCCACCCTAAACCGAATGCAGGACGATGCTGTAGTAATTGAGTCTAATATGATGGATTCTGGTAAGCTTAAAGCTAAAGTAGAAATGGGAAACCCATAAACTAAACTCTTTAGAGAACAAGCAGATCCGTCAGGATCTATTAGATCCACAGATGACAAAGTAGATGATATGGCCAGGGTAATCAAGGAACTATCTAATAAAATATCTAGAATGGAGCTTGAACAAGCCAAAACTTATTCCTTCACCAACAGGGATTTCAAGAGGAACCTGTTGGAAACCATTTTGCAATTTTATCTTTTCCTTACAAGATGCCTACACAAGGGTTTTGAAGCCTCAATACTCGTCGCAATTCTTTAAACAAAACGACACTATTATCTTTGGCTTTCGCACACCTGCCTTTTGTTTTCATTTTCATGACTGCAAGCATGAAAACCTTGAGTCGGAAGTCATGTTGAAATGTTAAAATGATCTTTGGATTGTTATGAATCCTTTTGTTCATGTGGTCATAAATTATTTTTCACCTCTAACTCACTAAAGGTCATACATTTGTCAAAACACCAAATCTTTATTCACTTTGCATTTTTGTTGATATGGTTTCAATTTATAAATTCGTGATGTAATGACTTTCGGTGTCTTTGATTAAACCCTTGGTGTAATGGTTTCATAGATCGCATTAATTTTGTGATTAAATCCTTGGTACAATGTTCGATACAGTGTTTTCTTTCAAATCATACAAATACTATTGTTGATTTAACATTCGGGCCAATTTCTGGTTATGAACACCATGTTTTTCAAATGGTTATTTGATTTTTCATTTGGTCATAATATTTTTGGCTATGCATGTTATCGCTTTCAATGATTATGTGATAATCCATTCGACTTTTGTTTTACAATGCTTTGGGTTGTGATTTGAATGAAACTATTACCAAGGCGCCGTCGATTGTACATACAAACATAATAGTTTTTCATGGTTTCGATTTACTCCACCACCCTCACACACATAAGAATTAACGTCTACCTTGAACTTCGGGATGCCTCTGCTTGTTTTGGAAAACCTGTAGGCAATTGGTCCTGTGTCTACCCTGTCAAACCCCCTCATTGATTACCCGGTTGACTGTGTGCTAGTTTCTATGGCTCCTGTAGTGCGCATAGAACCCAACGACATCCAAACGTTGTTGTTATTTGATAATGCCCGAGAGGACCTGGAGAGGAATGGATGGTTAGTTTTCATTGAAAAATTCGAGGGTTTCAACCTCGTAGTCGCTCAACAATTTTCCCTCACATTCAATGGATGCAGGGCCAAAGTTGGGGACATCCAACTCGAAATGAACAAGGAATTCCTCAGCTCAGCCACAGGTTTGCCAGCTAAGGGGCAGAAATGGTTTAAGAATTCGAAGGCGGATGAAGTGCCATGGCTGCTCCTGTTTACCTCAAGGAAAATGATCAGTTGTGACAAAGGTATGCCGGTTACAACCCTTAAATCTCGATGGCATGATTTGCTGGCCATTATTAAACAATTCGTTACATGCGAAGGTAGATATGGTTTAGTGTTCCTATACCACCTACAACTGCTTATGAGTTTCATAGATTTTCCTTTGAATATGCCACATTTCTTCCTTCGCAGCTTGTATAAAATGGCTAAACGATTTAAGAGGGAGAAGGCCGACTCCAGCCTCTCCACCACTATTTGATTAAAATTATCATAGTCCATCATCTAAGGTTGAGTGGAGACTGTTGGGAAGATTTCTTATTGAGGAATGGCTTTGCCAGTCCTGAGTTTGGTCAAGTGGACAAAACTGTGGTCACCGAAACCCTTGTCGGGCCTGTTGTGCCCCCTCCTACACTCTTACCCGTTGTTGAACCCTCGACCTACCCGAACGATGACCTACCCGACACCCTGCCTGACTCATGTTCAAAGGATAGTGCTAAGCCT
>WSFP011534963.1:0-11881 GCA_009831015.1 Picea engelmannii
ATCTATGCTTTGGAAAACTTAGGATTAGTGCATATTGTGGGTTTTTCCCAAGATTTTCCATGTTTCTATCACCAAGGGGTGAGACACCAAACCTTTTAAACCTCAAATACATGGTTCAACATTGATCATCGAGCTGTTTTTATTTAGACAAAGAAAACTATCCTACGTTCTAACCTAATTACCTATGAAAATTAGTCCAGATTAGACTGTTGGACTAAGGAATTACTCTATCCTGGGGCTATCTGACCAAGATTAGGCAGTCTGGTCAGATTTATTCACTAACTAACCTAGATCACTTTGCTAAGATTAAACAGTTTAGCCAAGCTTATTCACTACTCCTATCAACATCAATTTAAAGGAACTTGGCCATGTTTGAAAGGTATGGACCAAGTCATTGTTATTGCATGGGGCTCTATTGAATTTCTTTTATGCCCTCTTTTATTCTTTTTCTTTCTTTTCCTTTCTTTTCCTTTTCTTTTCTTTTTCTTTTCTTTCAAATTATTTGCAGAATGAAAAACCATTTGACACACAAAAACATTTACAGAGATAACATTTCAGTCACCAGTTGATCCTATAAATTATAGGGTTATAACAACAGCTCCACCTGGGGATGGTACTCTCCTTGTGAAGTGCCAAGAATCCTGATTCCTGATGTTTTGAAATTTTCTCCATAGTCACCTTTGTTGCTTGATCAATTTTATTGTTTGAAAATTAGAAAACAATGTTCAAAGGCTTAGGGCCTTCTCTACGAGCTTCAACCATCTAATCAGGTTTATTTCACTCAAAACTTGTAAACAAAATAAAAATAGTTTGTACAATGGAAAAGTGTGACTGCAAGTCCCTACTGCGGAGGGGAATAGTGCTTCAGCATTCTGCCATTTACAGGTCCTCCTGGCAGGTTTGTCCCATCACTGTTATTAAGAAAGAAGGCATTATTTCCTCAGAATGCTTGAATCATGTAAGGTCCCTTCCATAGACTGTCGAATTTTCCATGCTTCCCCTTATCTTCATTTCAGGAATCCCATCTCAGAACCAAGTCACCTAGTTCAAAGTCCTCCTCTTTAGTCCTTTTTTCAAATATATTTTTAATACTTTCTTGGACAACCTAAGTTTTGTTGTATACTTCTTCTCTGGACTGCTGCAATTGGATCATCTGGTTTATTCTTCTTTGGGAGTCGTTCGGCTCGGCTTGCATCTCTTGCAACAATTTCATGACCAGAACTCCTAAGGAAGTGGGGAAAAATGCTTTAGTGCCATAGACCAACTGATATGGTGACATACTGATTGACCTTTTGGTGGTCAGTCTATCAGCCCATAGTGCGAAAACAAGCTTGTTATGGCATGATTTTTTGTTTTCTTGCAAATTCTTCTTGATAATGTTCACCAAGGTCTTATTTGATGACTCCGCCAGCCCATTTCCCTGAGGGTAATAAGTTGTGGAATGACCCAAACCAATATGGTACTGATTGAAAAAGTCTATCAACTTCTTAGATTGGAAAGTTGCTGCATTTACAGTTATAATATTTCTAGGACATCCAAAACGAGACAAGATATTATTTTCAAGAAATTTAATAATGACAGAATCATTAGCTTGCCTGCTTGGTACAGCTTCGATCCATTTTGTGAAATAGTCGGTAGCAGTGAGAATCCACCTGTGCTGGCCTGAAGAGGGAGGATGTATTTCTCCGATAAAGTCTAATCCCCATTGCTGGAAAGGAGCTTCTATCGAGATCAGTTTTAGGGGCAAAGGAAGGAGCTTCTTTTTGCCCTCGAAAACTTGACACTTATGACACGAAGTCAATTTCTGATGCACATCAGTGAACAACGTAGGCCAATAAAACCCAACTCTGAGAATTTTATTAGTTGTGGTCTTCCAGCTTATATGACCACCACAGTCTCCTACATGAAAATCCTGCAATACTTTGTTAGCTTCATCTTTTAATAGACAGTTCAACAAAATACCTCCAGGATCTTTCCAATATAAATTGCCTTCTAGAATGCAAAATTTTAATGCTTTCAATTTCAAAAACCTAGCTTTAGTTTTGGTCAGACCAGGGGGAGATTGTAAGTTATGCAAAACAAATATTAGGTCTGTGTACCATGGAGAGTTTAGAAATACCTCTTTCACGCTTGGAGTCACCTTCTCTCCCTGTTAATCTACTGCAGCTAAGAAATTAATATCGAGAGCATGGAAATTTGATTCAGCCATTAGCTTTGCTAGGCCTTGACCTTTAATCAGTTTAGTAGGCTTAATCTCTATGTCATACTCTAGAATGATAGCAATCCATTTTCCTCTTCGACCGTCTGGATTGTCCTGAGTTAAAATGTCTTTTACTACTACGTTCGAAACATATGCGATAGTATGGGAATGGAGAATATATACTCTAAAATCCTTGATGGATTTTACCAGGGCAAAAGCTTGTTTCTCCATTATTTTATAATTCAAAGAAACATATCTTAATGCCTTACTGCAAAAGGCTATGGGTTGTCCATACCCTTCATTTTTTTTCTGTAGTAATACTGTTGCAATGGTATGTTCAAAAGCGAAGGAAAAAAGGTAAAAATCCTTGGTGAAATCAGGACTGATCAAGACCGGAGCCTGTGTGAGTGCATGTTTGACTTGTTCAAAGAACTTCTTAGATTCAGTGTCCCATTTTATTTTTGTGTCCTTTTTTAACATGTTTGTGATGTTCCTGAGAAGCTCAGCCAGGTTGGGTATGAATCTTCTCAGAAAGTTTATTTTTCCAATGAAAGTTTGTAACTCTTTGATATTTCTTGGGTGCTCTACTTTCTGAATGGCCTTGATTCTGCTGGGGTCTATCTTAATTCTGTCCTTAGAGATTATGTGCCCTAGCAGTTTACCTTCCTCTAATCCGAAAAGACTCTTCTTATGATTCAAAGAAATCCCAAATTTCCTGCATTTCTCGAATACTCGTCTGAGATGTCATAAGTGCTCATCATTGGACTGGGAAAACACAGTTACGTCATCCAGATAAATGGTAATAAATTTGCCAAGTTCTTCCACAAAAGCGATATACATTGCCCTTTGGAAAGTGGCCCCAACATTCATCAACCCGAAAGGCATTTTCACGTACATGAAGGTGCCCCAAGGTGTTGTGAAGGTTGTTTTCTCTTGGTCATCTGGGTGAACGAGGACCTGGTTATAGCCTGAGAACCCATCTAGTAAGGAGATTTGACTGGATCCAACTACCCTTTGTAATATGTGGTCCATTTTTGGTAATGGGTAGTTGTCTTTTAAAGAAACTTTGTTCAGGTTTCGGAAATCAATGCAAAGCCTGATTTCCCCAGACTTCTTTCGGGTTGGGACCAGATTTGAAACCCATTTGGAAAATCATAACAGAACTATGATTTTGGCATCATACATCTTCTTGATTTCTTTTTCTATCAGTGAAAGTAACTTGGGATTGATTCTCCTAAGTTTTTGCCTAAAAGGTTTTTGATCTTCTTTTATTGGGATTCTATGTTGTATGATGCTCGTGTCATAAGATTTCAAGTCCTTGTAACCCCAGGCAAATACATCTGAATATCCCTTGAAAAGTTCAATGTATTTGAGTTTCTTCTCAGGGGGTAAGGATTTATAAAATTTTACTATCCTGGGCTTCTCTTCTGTTCCTATGTTAACGTCTTCAACTTCTTTACCACTAGCTTCAATTTTTGGTTTTTTAGCTACATCATTAAAATAAAAAAGGTTTTCCAAAGGAACTAAAACCCTAAGTAAAACATTACTCTTTAAATGTAAAATGTCAGATTCTATCTCATCTTCACCTAACTCTCCTGAATCTATCTTATTTACACTATCATTTCTAAAATCAGATCTAGTCACATTTTCATCCTCATTTTCTAAGTCTATGTTTGTACATTCAAAATCATTTTTACATTGCAGAAAATCTTCAATTTGGTCATCGTTCCCAAATATCTTCCAGTATCTTATGTTGTCGGGGATAGTTGGTCTGCACTTCACCTCCACCGTGTATGGACGAGTGGAACGAAAAGGTATCTTGCACGAAGCTGCCAACGTAGCTAACCCATCTGCTAAAATATTATGTCCCCTGGGCATAACCTATAAATCAACTTCAGTGAAACATTTAAGGGTTTCCAAAACAACATTCATGTAAGCTCTGAGATGGGGATGTTTTGCTGCATACTCACCTTTGATTTTCTTGATAATTAACTCGGAATCACCTCTTACCATAATTTGTTTGGCATCAAATTTCTTTAGAAGTTTTAGACCGAGCATCAAAGCTTCATACTCGACAATATTGTTAGTGCATTGAAAATTTAATTTGTAAGAATGGTTTTCCGAATACCTGCATCTATGATTGTGCAACCAAACTCCTACTCCAACTCCTTCTTTGCTTACAGCCCTTTTGAAGTCCATGCTCCAGCATTCTGCTGGCAATTCTTGACTTATCACATTTTTCTTTCTGTCTGCCTCAGTGATCTCTTGGCCTTCATTCAGACCAGATGTATCTTCTTCCAACTGAGTGATTTGTTCTCCTATATCGCCATCGTTATATAGGATAAAGAAATCTAGGTTAGAATGTGCAGAGTACAGGGGATATTTATGTGGCTTTTCTTAGCTGTTGACCATATATTTCATCAACGTCTCTCTATACAATCTTCTCTATTGCCTGAATACCGGGATGGTGGCATATGACATATCCAACTGCAAAGTGGCTTTCAAATTAGCCCCCCAATACCTAGACAACAACATACCATATTTTGGGGGAATGTATGCGACCAAAACATCCATAACCATGCTTTTTGCTGGAATCTGAACTAGAGTGATACATAAGTCTTTGATCAAACTGATACATCTGACTTTGCTAGAGTCAAAAGAGTGTAAGTCCTTGTAAGGTCTGGTGACCTCGAGTCCCATTTTTTCCATCGCTTCTTTGGGCATTAGGTTATGGGAAGCACTCGAATCTAACATAGCATTATGTAGAATTAGGTCATGTATATTAAGGCTGATGTAAAAAGGAGCAACAACACCATTATCAGTTTGACCATCAACTTCAGGGCCGAACAGGAGTTCAGGTTGATCATCTATAAGATTTACAGTATCTGAATAATTCATTGATCCAACGGTTAAGGCCTTTGTGCCTATATCAGGTTCAATGCTCAACGCTTTAATCACCTATGAATGGTAAGTGTCTTTAGTCATCAACTCAAAAAGGGGAATGGGAATTTTCACTTTGGCGAATTCCCCTTTGAGGCTGAAAGGTGTGGGTGCTCTGCTTTGGCTCAACAATTCTGATTTGTCCACCACAGTCTTCTGGCCAAAAGTATTTGGTGGGTTAGTTGATGAAACCTCAGTCTGCAATGATCTTTTCAGAATAGTAAGGTTTCTTTTTGCTGGAACTTCAGCATTACCTTTCTCAGGGTTCTTCTCGGTAGAAGGCTCAGGGGATTTCCTGGTCTTGACTATCTTCTTCGTTTCGGTCACCTTTTTTTGGGAAATTCCATTTGTCTTTTTACTTCACAGATTGTACTATCGGTGTACCTCCAAAATAGCATTTTCAAATGCCTGTTGTTCAGTATCTTCAGCTTCTTCACTTACCTTTGTTTGAGAGAGAATAAAAAGTTCTTGCTCTTCCTGGGTGAGGAAAATAGCTTCGTTATCGTGAATGCCCATGAGGTTTATGTGAGTATCCTCCAGTTCTTCAATTACTTATTCTCCTTCATCAACATAATTTTTTTGTAGGGGTGGTCTAATCTGTTGATTAGGATCCCTCTATTCTCTTTGATCTCTGGGATCTCTCTGCTCAATTTAAGGAGGATTCCTTCTGAAGTTAGGATTCTGAATTCGAGGAGCTGGTTGGTTTTCTCTAGGAGGGTTTCTTTCAGATACAGTGAGTCTCTCCATCATCCTTTCCATTGATGTAGCTAAGAAATCCAATTTGGCATCAGACGAAGATGTGGAAGGTTCTTCTTTAATTGTGACTCTCCTCTCCATCCTCTGTCCTGCCTTTTTAGCCAACAGGTTAGCCTCCACGCTTATTGTTCTTTTCTGCATGTCTTCCAGGGTAGTGGAATTTCTTTCCCTTAATTGATATGATATATCAACGTCGAAACCATCAGGGAATTTTATCAATGCTAAACCTTGTGGGGGTTTAATATCAGCTGGAATTGCATTGTACAGATTATTGAAGTGAATGCAATAATCTTGAACGGTCTCACCTTGATTTCTCATGATGTTTTCGTATTCTGACAAGATTTGGAGAGGATTTTTCTTTACCTCTCATCTGTCTAGAAATCTTCTTTGAAACATTGTAAGGTCGAGCACTGAGGCAGCACGTAAACCCTTGTACAATTTCTTAACGTCGCTGGTCAAACTCTGTGCAAACAATCTCATTTGAACGTCAGCCTCATCTACATCCTATAGATCAAAATAGTCATTCATTTTATCAACGTGTTGCTATGTTCTCAAGGGCCCTATTCCATCGAACTATGGAAGTCTCATTTGATAATCCCGGGGCATAGCATGAAGAGGTGCGACCAACACCAAGGGAGCGTATCTGGCTGCCATGATAGGTGGAGTGGGTGGGACGACAACCTGGATGATAGGTGTGGTAGTGACAGAAGACGAGGAGGAGGAGGGGCTTGCTAGCACGGAGTGAGTAGTTTGAGGGGTCATAGTGGGAGATAGTATTTCAGGGGTTCGGGGTTGCAAGGTTTTCAGATCTAAAATGATTTTAGTCACAAAGCTATCAGATTTTGTTCTAAACAGGCTTTGTTCAAAAATGGTGTCAAAGTTAAGGTATTGAATGGTAACAAGTTCCTCTGGAAGAGAAGGGGACCTCTGAAGGGGACTATAACTTCCTAAACCTTCTACAATGGCCTTTTTCCTGAGCAACTATTCTGGATTATCGGTTGCTATTGCAGGTTCTGGGTCTGGGTGAGATCGAGTATAAGCTCTTTTGGGAGCCATATTTATTTTTGGTTTATATATATATATATTTTTTAGTTTTATGAGTCTGAAAATTAATATTTACAAGCTTTAACAACCTCTAAACATTATTGCTTTTTCAGATTTATAATTTGTTTAGAAACAAAGCTTTCTTTTAAGGAAAAGAAAATGCGGGGTTGAGAAATTCGTCCCCAGTATGGTCGCCACTATGTTAAAGCTCTGTAATATCCTAGAGGTTGTTGGGAAAGAGGAAACCCACGAGAGGTAATGTAACACCCTGTTTCCCCCAGTTTGTAAAAATAACTGGACTGGCCCAGAACTGTGGCAAACTCAGAAATGTGAACATGTGATGTGAATGGACCTTGTGGAAAAGGTCAATGAATGTGAATAACATTATGAATTTATATTGCAGGACTGCTGAGAGGGGATATGCTGAAAAAGAGACCACGATGGCTGCATAGAGGCGGTGGAAGGAACCTGGAAAGGTGGCATTAACTTCCACCGAAAATCAATACCATATTTGGACTTCACTGGCCCGGAGAACCAAAAGCGGCTCGCTGGCCCCGAATTTAATGTCTCGCAAGCTGGTAGGTCGATAGATCCTCAGGAATTAATGAGGGATGGGGAGGTGAACCGCCCATCCGTAAGAGCCGTCAGGCCTGACCAACGTGAGGGAAATCACGCCACATGCAACCTTGCAAGAGGATAATGTGTGGGGGAGAAGCGATTGGGGGGAAGATGCGAGGGGAGGAAGAGAACTCTGGCGATATGCAAAGTGGGTGATAGCAGAGAGGAAGTAGAGTAACCTTTGCTCCTGGTCACTGGAAAATAGAAACACACTCTCATAGCATCATGTTCTCATCTCGGGGGTGGCTAGTGGTAAATACACTGGGAGTCAATGAGCCTACGGTTGGGTGGAAACGAGAACCCCTCTCAGCAGTTTCATAACCCCTGGTGTTACTTTCTGATAAGTGTTTTTCCTTTGACATCTTGAAATATATGTATGCTGACATTTATGATCATAAGTTGTGAAATCGTGAATGAATTCATTATAAGAATGTATGTATGGTGTCTTGATCAGTACTGGTAGTTGTATGTTTATATGAAAAGACTACATGTGGCTTATGCTCTCTTAAATTGTTGTTTATATGCAAACTGATCTAATTCATAATTCACGCCTAATTCTTGGGAGAGAGATACCCTTATCTACTTTAGATAGTACCCTGGGTAAACCTACCCATAGAGATACCCTCCTTGAAAACATCATCAAGAACCTGGAAGGAGGACGTGAAGGCGCAAGGCCTTAAGAAATCCCTGATAAGTATCAAATCGATGGACGAGATCCCGTTTGGAGATCTGTGGTCACTCACGACCGTCAGATAAGAAGAAGAAGATGGAAAGATAAGTACCTTAACCTTGATAGGGGTTAATAGACGAATGAGATTCCGTCGGGAAATCTGTGGTCACTCATGATCGTTAGATTTGGTAGGATAAAGTAGGATGTTAAGTGCCATACCCCTATGACCTTCTGTGTCTTCATGGGTAGTGAAGAGATCAGGATCATAGATCCCCAAGGTCCATGAGAACATCTGGGCCATTGAATTTTCCCCGTCCAGGAAGTCGTGGGAGAATGCACAAGTTAGGAACCTGTCTGAACCGTCAGATCTCGGCTGGAAAACCCAACAACCATTGGATATGTCAGTAGATACCCGAGGGTTAAATCCCCAGTGAATAAGGGTGAAAGCCCGGAAATAGATTTGGGTCATCCGATTACAGGAGGCCACGTGTCGTAAGATTTCCCATATTCGGGAAATCAGGAGTCGAGAACTTGGGAGTTCGGGTGATGAGAGATCGAGACTTTCCATTGTGGAAACCCCGAGATAAGATCTGGACCATCCGATTTAAGGAGGCCACGTGTCATGAGATTTCCCAGTTTGCGAAGTTGGGAATCGTGAACTCGGGAGTTCTGGTGATGAGAGATCGATACTTTCCATTGTGGAAACCCCGAGATAAGATCTGGACTGTCCGATTTAAGGAGGCCACGTGTCGTGAGATTTCCTAGTTCAGAAAATCAGGTTTCATGAACTCGGGAGTCCTGGTGACGAGATATATGGACTTTCCATTGTGGAAACCCCAAGATAAGATCTGGACCATCCGATTTAAGGAGGCCACGTGTTGTGAGATTTCCTAGTTCGGGAAGTTGGGAATCACGAAATTGGGAGTCCTGGTGATGAGATATTGGGACTTTCCATGGTGGAAACCCCGAGACAGATCTGGATCGTCCGATTTAAGGAGGCTACGTGTCAAGAGATTAACTGCATCGGGAAATCGGGGATCGAGAATTCGGGAGTCCCATGGTCGAGAGTTCAGACTCTCGTGATGATAAATCCTGATGAACGAATGAGATTCTTTTGGAGGATCTCAGGGTCTATAATGACCGTCAGATGTGGGGAAGAGACGTCAACTTTAAGCTGGGGCACGAGTGTGCCTTAGGGTAAGTGGCGCGCAGATTTGGAAAGCCAAAGTCCACCCGCCTAGATCTACGACTGAGGCTTCATTCTGGAGCCCCCTTACTGTTCTTCCTTTAGATGTGGGGGGGGGGTCCAGAATCAAACGTGAAACTCGAAAATGGTCAGGATCAATTCACCTTGATCAACGACATTCAGGCGAATTCCGGACCCCCCTTTCCATTCTGCCTTTAATGGGGGGGGAGTCCAAAATAGTGTAGCGTGTGAAGTGGGACCCGTCTCCTGTCACGTCGCCCACCGTGTCATGTTTCCCCTCTCGCCACTTGTACTCCTCTCACCCACACGATAGGGTCGTTCCTAATGGCCACTTGCCAACCCTGTAGGGACTCATCCCTATTGGCCAGTTGTTAACCCTGTCGGGGTTCGGCGGTTGCAAAGTCGAACGATTCGACGTCACTGTAGCACCGAGGCATGAAATACAAAGAGGCACCATAAATTATTTGACCTGTGATCATGACCCGCAATCACATGGGAGCAAAGAGAGAGAAAGAACTAGCTTGCGCTAGGCCTCCGTAGGTAATTCGGGGGCTCTGATTCGACAGAAACCAATGAAAATTTGATTATTTTAGTGGGTATGTGACAAAATGGTATCATAGCATGGTTACAACACTTGGCTTTATTGGGCTTATGAATGAGTTGCGCATAAGCTCCGTTCAAAGCACTCCTAAGAGGAGTAACCCCCTAACTTAATTCTCTTATCCAGGATCAAAACTTGGAAACGAGAACTCGATTGTGTATGCATGTGAAAGAGTTATGAATTTATGTGTAGGTTATAAAATGTATCTAACTCTTGACTAATAACCAGCGTTTGTATTTTCACCTAAGCGGATGATCAGCCTCGAGAATTTACAGACGTAGAGAATGGTGACTCACCAAGAGGTGGGAGAAGGCTCCCACAATAGAGACGAAGAGTCTGACGAAAGAAGAGAAATAATAACCCCTCCATATCTAGCCGAGACCGTGAGGAGTCTCATGGTTGAATTGCAAAGCTGCAAGGCCGACAATGAAAGGATGATGAAAGAACAAGAAAATCAAACTGAAATTAATGCAGTTTTACTGCAGAGCTTATCCGACCTACAACGACAAATGCAGCATGAACCCAAGATGCAGAAACATGGTCATATCAGTTGCCATATTGAGAGGAGCACCTCAAGGAAGATCCACCCCAGAGGTAAAGGACCAGTGCCAGAAGATTCCTCTGAGAAGGAAGCTGGTGATTTAGAAGGCTCTTCCAGCAATAGGACCAGTTCCTATTATTGAAGAAAACAAAAGAAGCAAAAGACTTCCAAGGGTCATAAATTTGAGGAATTTAGAAAGGCCAAACCTCCCTCCTTCGACGGTGAGATAAATAAGGGAGAGGAAGTCGAGTCCTGACTACTTGAACTGAAGAAATATTTCAGAGTCCATGATTTTTTAGAAAATTTAAAGGCCCAATTGGCCACTTTCAATCTGAATGGAAAAGCTTCCATTTGGTGGGAAGATCTTAAGAATATGAAAGGGGTCCAGGAGGAGGACTTGTCCTGGAAACAGTTTGAGAAATACTTCCAGAAGAAGTATTTTTTGGAAAAATATTTCGACGAAAAGGCTAAAGAGTTTTATGAACTCAAACTGGGGAAACTCACTATAGAGGAATATGTCAACAAATTCCTTGACTTATTGAGGTATGTACCCTACATCAAGGAAGAGAAGGCGAAGGTGAAACATTTCATCAGTGGGATACCCAAGGAATACTGGAACTGAATTGAATTTGATGAGCCAAATACCTTAGAGGACACTATTCGAAAGGCAACATATTATCATGAGCAATATGGAGATCGGTCAGAGTCTTGTGTAGACTGGAAATAGAAGAGTGGTTCGAGATTTTAGAAAAAGGGGATCAAATCCTCAGGATTTAAGAACTACAAGAAGAACCCCAGAATGAACTTTCCAGCTCGGAGTGTACTCTAGCAGAACTTTCCCTCATCGAACGGAAATAAAACTTCTGGACCTATACCAGTAAAGACTAATAAACCAAAGAGAGAACCTCAAAAATGATGGGGTTGCAGAGAAGAGCATCTCCTAAGAGTCTGTCCACACCGACAACAGAATAGTCGGAAAGTTTATAACATTCAGGAAGCTACCATAGTCAATGATGTGGAAAGGAGTGTGTCGCATATTTATGCAGCATTGGATAATAACCAAGCTGACCACCAAGCTTCAGTGGTGTAAATAGAAGGTATGGTTTTCAACCATCTATTGTCTGTTTTGATTGACCCTGGTTCAAATTTGAGTTATATAGCCCCTAGAGTTGTTGATAAGTGTAAAATACAACCACAAAAAAAGACCAAGCCATGGTTGGTACAGTTAGCCACTGGCACTGAAAGGAAGATAGCAGAGGTCATACCAGCCTGCCAATTAATGTTGGGTGAATTCCCCACCCAAG